>PVKC010030352.1:0-14826 GCA_004027635.1 Crocidura indochinensis | reverse complement strand
AAAAAAAAAAGTTAAATTCACAGGTGGCATTTAAGAACTTGCAGTACTAACAAAATGCATGTTATATATAAAAGTACAGATGAGGCAGACTACTCTAGAGAATACTTACCTATTTTGGTCAGAATTTGTGACTAAATACAGTTAATTTTTCATATAGGCCTGATTTTTAATTTCTATTTTTTATTTTTTGGAGAGTCACACATGGCTGTGCATAGAGTTTACTCCTGTTCAATACACAGAGTTTAGAACTGGCAGGGTTTGGGGGGATTCTATGCAGTGCTGGGGATCAAACTGATGTAGTCTTATGCAAGGCAAAAGATTCACTCACTGTACTAGCTCTTTGGCCATCTATTTAATTTTTAAAGTGTCATACCATTGAAGAATTTTGGTTCTCTTCTTTCTTTCTTTCTTTCTTTCTTTCTTTCTTCCTTTCTTTCTTTCTTTCTTTCTTTCTTCTTTCTTTCTTTCTTTCTTCCCTTCTTTCTTTTTCTTTATGGGCCACACCCGGTGACACTCAGGGGTTATACCTGGCTATGCACTCAGAAATAGCTCCTGGATTGGGGGACCATATTGGACACCAGAGATGAAACCACGATCTGTCCTAGGTCAGCACGTGCAAGGCAAGTGCTCTACCCGCTTGTGCCACCGCTAAGGAGATTTGGGGAAGACACTCCCAAGGGACCCTCACCTATGGTCAATACTGCTCATAGCTATGGTGCTGGGGGTTCCCCCAACTACCCTGAGGGTGATAGTGCTCTCCAGCACTGAATTGTCAGGGGGCAGGCAACCATGTGGTCCCATTAATTGATCCCAGGTCAGGCACATGCTAGACATGCACCCTAACCACTATATTATCTCAAGACCTCTGAAGGAATTTTTATGGCCTTTTAAAAAAATCTTTAATTCAGTTTTCCTCTTACCTTAGTTACTCTTATAACAGAGTAGTTTATATTTTTAATTCTTCTTAGAATTATTTATTGTAGAATGTATAGTTACAAGGGCTAGCTTTGATATATGTAAGTATGATGATTTCCTAAGTGGACAAACTGGCATTATTTCTTTTTATTGATTCATTGAACAAATACTGGGATTATTAGGTAGGACAGTTTTGGTGGTAGGCACTAAAAAGTCGAAACAGAAGCAAGATGCAATTTAGTGGATTCCTTTAGCCCATTTTCAAAAATCTTTGCTCTACCTTTTTGTCCTTCAGTTACCAACCAAAGGATTGAATTTTACCAAAGCCTAAAACTAGTAACTCATTTAGTAACTATTTAAAGAGTGAGAAGACTCATTAGCTACTACTTTTTGTCACTCTATCAATGTTTTCCACCACATAGTTACAGTCTGATGACATACATAATCAGCACCAAGCAACCATAAGATCAGCTGTACTCATGTGTGTTTGACAGGTGAAGCATCTTGACCCAGTGAGTATCACTGACTTGACTTCCTTGCCAAGAACTAGGATTAAATATAATCTAAAAGGAGCAGTTTTGCTTCTGTCTTAAGAATCTCTATAGATGAAACCGGGCAGATACTTGGTCAAAGCTTTCAAATCACATCATGAGGCAGAATCCTCAAGAAAATGGTAAAGACCACTCTCAGCTTTTGATCTCCCTGTGTATCAAAGTGCTTTGCCCATTCTCCTACATACCTATCTGCCTCTCCACTTAACAATCCTATTATACTTCTGACATAGAAAATCATACTTTCGATTCTAATTGTATTTTCTTTCCAATACTCAGAAGATGCCTGGTCATAGACCAGGAGAAGGGAAAAGAACACTGTGTTTCAAAACAGAATAAAAAGATGATTGCTCTCCAAAGAGCTTACTTGAGACATAGAAGAAAGAGGAACACATGAACAAATCCCCCAACTTTACCTTTTCATTTGTACTACTCCATTGTTTTCCTCCCTTCTTAAGAAAGCCGGGTAAATTATGACCTACACCAGGGGTCCTCAAACTTTTTAAACAGGAGCCCAGTTCACTGACCCTCAGACCATTGGAGGGCCAGACTATAGTAAAAACAAAAATTACGAACAAATTCCTATGCATACTGCATACATCTTATTTTGATGTGAAGAAACAAAATGGGAACAAATACAATATGTGGCCCGCAGGCTATTGAATGGTATTTACTAGGTAATATGAAATGTTCTCCCATGCCTCTAATAAAATAGGCCCATTGCACAAACATTAAACTTAAGAATCTATTTGATCAGTTTCTTATAATCAAACCATTCTTTTCATCGACAACTAAGACTACTTGGAGAGACTTTTCTTCATTCTAACATTTTTTCTTGAACAGTAAAGTGTGCTTTTTTTATTTTATAATATTCTATAGCTGTTGATTAGATTTGATAAAATTTTGATAAAACAATCTAAAAGTGGACTGTGTAAACCCGGGATATGTCAAATAATTTTTTAATTTTATTTTTATAAAATATAGCTATACAGACTTATTTTTAGCATTTTATATAGCTGGCTATACTAATATATGAATACATGAATATATTTTATGTTTTCTTGATTAATATTTACAATAAGATAGCATTCAAATTTAATTTTATCAAATAACTTAATTTGCCTTTTTTATTTTATTACTTTTTAATTGATGGAGGCAGATATTTACAATATTATTAATGATGTATTACATCATTTCAGCATCATCAGCACCTCTCTCCCAAGTTTCCTCCTTTTCAACATCCCCACCAACACACACACACACACACACACACACACACACACACACACACAGTTTATCAATTAGTTTCCCTGTTGTATTGCTTGTGGCTATTGGTGGTTATCTTGCTGCGTATCTTTCAGTCCCATGTATTAGAGAAAACATCATCTATCTATCCCTTTTTTTCTGACTGACTTCTCTCATTCTATCCTCTAATTGCCTATATATGTCATGACATTCTACATCACTTTTTTTCCTTTGAGTTGTATAATGTTCCATATTCACAACTTTCTCAACCATTCATGTATAGTTGGACATTTGGATTTTTTCCATATCTTGGCTATTGTACCAAGCGCTTCAAAGAACATAAGTGTTCATATATCCTTTTGAATTGATGTTTGTGTATTGTAGATAGATGACAACAAGTGGTTTTACTGGATCATAAGAAAGTTTCATTTATATTTTTGTTTGATTTCCATATTTATTTCCATAGATAAATAAACCTTATAAAGAAAATTGGAATGATTAATAGAAATTATGAAAGCAAATCTCTTAGAGTATATATAGCAGCCCTATACCAATGAGAGTCGTAACATATTTCTTTATTATTTATACAATTGATATGTTTTAAGATCACATAGTTGCCTTGGGTGACTAGATTATATTTCAAGCAATATGTTTATATTTTTGCTTAAATATTGTGGTGAAGTATTCTCTGAACAAACTCAATTTCTGGTATTTTCTGTAGCAGTATACATTTTTTAATAATTTATTTAAACACCATGATTACAAATAAAGTTGTAGTTGGGTTTCAATCACAATAAGAACACCCCCCTTCACCATGCAACCTTCCCATCACCAATGCTCCCATCTCCCCCATTCCCTGCCTGTATTCAAAACAGGCTTTCTACATTTCTCACTCACTAACATTGTTATGATAGTCCTCAGTATAGTTATTTCTCTAACTGCACTCAACACTATTTGTGGTGAGCTTTATATCTTGAGCCTGTCCTTCTGGCTCTCATCTCTGAGAATTATTTCAATGTCTTTATTTTTCTTACAACCCATAGATGTCTTTCTCTCCCTCTGACTAATTTCATTCAGCACAATATTCCATGTACATTCATGCATAGGAAAATTTCATATCTTCATCTCTCCTGACGACTGCATGATATTCCATTGTGTATATATACCAGAGTTTCTTTAGCCATTCATCTGTTGAAGGGCATCTTGGTTGTTTCCATAGTCTGGCTATTGTAAAAAGTGCTACGATGAATATGGGTGTAAAGAAGCAATTTTTGAATTGGATTTTTGTGTTCCTAGGGTATATCCCTAGGAGTGGTATAGCTGCGTCAAATGAGAACTCAATTTCCAGTTTTTTGAGGACTCTCCATTGGCACTTAAGAGCTGATTTTGCTATGTTCTTCTTTGATTATCACCAGGAATCAGGAAGTAGTCTCAGGTGTTGTTTTTAGAAGAGTGCCCTGTAGCTAGGGGCCGACAAGGTGGCGCTAGAGGTAAGGTGTCAGCCTTACAAGCGCTAGCCAAAGAAAGACCGTGGTTCGATCCCCCCCAGCGTCCTATATGGTACCCCCAAGCCAAGGGTAATTTCTGAGTACTTAGCCAGGAGAAACCTCTGAGCATCAAACGGGTATGGCCCAAAAAAAAAAAAAAAAAAGAGTCCTCTGTACCTCAAATACAGGCAGGAATTAGCCCCCCTCCAACCCCGTCCTTGTGGGCAGAGGCACAGAACTGATTTTGCTGTATTCTTTTTTTTGATTGTCACCAGGAATCAGCTACAGCAGCATACTTTAAGGAGAGAAACATTTGAGGAAGGGTTGGAGATTATGTAATTGAGGAAGGGACCAAGATCGTTGGTTTAAGTAAGTAGGATAACAGCCTCCAAAGGATATCCTTGTTCTTCATAAACTAGTTTTAGATAAGGCATAAATTACAGATTTAAGTTCCTTGAAAAACTGGAATATTCAACCAAAGTAAAAGTGAGAGATAAAGGAGCCCTTTTATAATCATAGAAAACCCACAGTACACCATTGTAGTCAAAAGGATAGAAATGAATGTGGTCATTATCTTAGAAGACAGGGTTTAAGAAAAAGATGAATAATGTAGACACCCCTCTTAACATCCATCTAAATAAATGTCACTCCGTTGCAGTTGCAGCCATCTCTGCTGTTTTCAATAGCTTCTTCTCTGTCTCTGATGTGGATCAATGCGTTTGTAGCATAGTTTGGGCTTATTAGGAATAGTACAAGAACATGTTATGAGTTAGATTTATGTGGGCCTGGTAAATTTTTTGTGTGTTGTCTTACTAGCTTAATACACAAATCTCTTTTTTAATGAACAAAACTCTTGTACTAAACTGAATAAAAAATGAGCTAATAAAACTATTTTTTTAAAGTGCAACTTCTTGTATGCCTCTACCAAATATCCTATTTTTTTCTCAAAGGCATGATTCTTTGTACTGTAGATGAAGAAATACTTTATCTTTGGGTCAAAATGTGACATGAAGTTCTTGAACTATATTTGCCTTATAAATGTAGTAATTTAAATGTCAGCAACAAAGCATCAACTCTATAAGTGACTAGTGTGAACACTTGAAGGAGGGATTTCTGTGTTATGTTGGCACCTCTGAAGCATGTTGTCCTTCTCACATCACCCCAGAAGAATTTGCTTTGACTTTTTCTTGGAATACTTGTGAACTCACCACCAGTCCAACAACAGTACTGCTGTGTAGACCAAATGGTTGTAAACAGGAAACACACATAGAAATAATGAGTTATATTGAGTATAACTTTTTCTATCTGAATGTTTACTCCTCCTTAAGTAATTCTTTTAAAGAATGATTTTGAGCACTTAATTCAGACTTCTCTGGAACTTTTTAAATGAATTCCTTTAGAGGTCAATCTCTTTAGCCCTGTTATTTTCTAGACACTTAGTTTGTTATATCTCACTGTCAAACCCAGAGACATGTTAAAAATTAAAGTAACAAATGATAAGGTAAATATTTTCTAATAACAATGTCAAATTGTATGTTAAATAAATGACCTCCAAATCTTTTAAAACATTCATTATCTATCTCCATATCTTATTAGTATATATTTTAGTGTATATATTTTATAGTATATATTTTAGTGTACATATTTCAAAAGAATTTAATTTGTTAGAATGAATCAGTTATAAGAACCACTGGGATTATGTTGGTATCTTGACACTATAGGTCCCAAGAGCACCGCATTCTCAAATCCTAGCATTAAATTATCCAGTCTGTTTTGTTCAATATCACCAGAAATGACCTTCAGCCCCCTGACGACTGCTTGGGAGGGTCCTACAGGTTAAAAAAATGAACAAATGATCATAGTATTCTGGCTTAATATGACTTTTTGTAATGAATATGCTCCCTAGTATATATTTTCTATTTATTCTGAAATATTTTATCCAATTAAAGAACTATGATTTACAAAGTCATCTATTGCTGAGTTTTATTTTAGGGTTAGAGAGATGGAGCTAGAGGTAAGGCATCTGCCTTGCAAGCGCTAGCCTAGGACAGACGGCATTTCGATTCCCCTCAGCGTCCTATATGGTCCCCCTAAGCCAGAGGCAATTTCTGAGCAAATAGCCAGAAAAAACCCTGAGCGTCAAATGGGCATGCCCCCCCCAATTTTTTTTTAATACAGAGAAACAGTCTTGCATTTTTAGTTGAATCACACCCCATTGATTTGGTCTCAGGTCCTTTACAACACCGCTGTAATGACAGAGAAGGTGACTTGGTTGTACTATCGCAAGAAGAGCAAAAGACAGCAGTCTGGTTAGCCAGAGATGCTCTTATCCTGAGGGAAAAGCTGTCAGCTCTCTGAAAAACCAGAGGGACCACATGAACTTGATGTAATGGAAAATAGAACAACTTACCTGAAATAGAAGATCTAAGGGCCCATTTTTAGCACTGGGGCCATTCGTCTTTCAGTTCTAAAGGGGAGATCAAAACTTTTATCAGTTTTTTTAAATATTCCCTATAATTTCTTCCAACAAAACCCTTGAATTTTCTTCCTCTTTCTTGAGTAATATATAACTGGAATAAGTTTAGCTATTTGGAGCACAGTGACCACTTGAAGATAGGGTCAAATATTGGTCCTTGACTAGATTTATCAGCTTTACTCACAGAAAACTACTCTAGAACTGTAAACACTATTCAAAGTCTACACAGTTTTGTATCATATCTGAGGCTGCCAGAGACTGTCTGCATATGTTCCTAAAATTGTTCTCCAAACTGAAAACCTTCCCAATGGCCCTGGTATTAATACTACATCATCTACATTTGCAATTTAACTCAGAGAGTCTCTTGAAACTGTCTCTGCTTTGCCTTGTTTATATGGATGCTGATAAGTGGGCCAAGCTTTCAACCCACTTCAGATAGAGATTACACAGAATTGAATAAACCATGTATGTTTCACTTTTGCATGAATAAAAATGAATAGAAACCCAATTTTAGGAATTTACAGGGCATGGTAATGATTCAGTGTGCTAAGTGGTATAAAAGACACAAACTAGTACCATTTTTGTTTTATCTTTCTTTATAGTTGCTTTACTTAAGCACCATGGTTACAGAAATTCTCATAGATGAGTTTCAGTCATACAATGTACACCACCTCTTACCAATGCTTCTTTTCCTCCATCAATGTCTCTCATTTATCTTAATTGCTTTATTTTGCTTTTGGCAATAAAGGAACTTTATTTATATTTATAAAGGAACTTGTGCAAAGGAACTATTCATGAGAAAATTTGGGTAGATATTTCTATATCCCTAGTGAGTACTTAGATATGTAAAGTAGTATGTAGGTAGTTACCAAGGACAAGATGCTACTGTATGTATTACAGGATCTTTATGGACAGTGCATGATAATAACCAATTGTCACAGTGCCAAGTACTTTAGCAGGTCAACCTCTATGTTAAGGATCAGTTCATATCATGAGTCATAAACATTATAGGTCACCCTTCATTTAAGCTTCACCATTTAATAAGTAAGGTCAAAAGTGGTAGGAGATGGACAGGCACAATCAGAGGGGAACCATGCTGTCTGACAGGTGGAGCGGGAGGATAAAATTGACCAGGCCTGACCGGCAGAGTTCAGGCAGCCCTATACCATTACAGGGACAGGTGTGATCCGAGGGGAACCACTCAGTCTGACAGGTAGAGGGGGAAATTAGCACAGGCCTGGACCCCTGCCATACCTTCTGACAGGTGAAGAGAGGGGAAATTTTGCTGCAGTTGGGCAAGGTGGAGGGAACCTACACCTTCTGGCAGGTAAAATGAGGGAGGAGCCTTGAGGGCTGAGCCAAACCTCAGCTACCACAACCATCAGACCCACCTAGAGTCCACTCTGGAGAAGGGGCACAGCCCCATGCCACAGGTGACAAAGGAAGGCTGAAATCTGAAGGCAGTGCACTCCAAACCAAACCACCAAATGCAAAGAAGTTTGGGTAAACTAAGGTAGACACTAAAAACGATGGATATGAAAAGAAATCCTAGCAAATTTCCAAGTCCACCAAAATGCACAGGCCCAATAGATGAGGACCTAAAAGCGGCAATGCAAGCCATGACAAAAGAAATGAAGGAATCACTAGCCAATGAGTTCAAGAAATCCATAGATGAACAAATCAACAAACTCAAAAAAGAATTTTTACAGAAGATGAGAGAATCCATACAAATGGAATTTAAATAAAGAACATCTTAGCAAGCCATAGTTGCAGAATTACACAATTGGAGAATCACATAGAAGAACTTGAATAAAAAACTACAAATCAAAATATTATAAAAAGGTCAATAAGAAAATAAAAGATAAAGAAAGCTTTGGAAGAAAAAGTTAGGTATTTAATGAACAAAGACAAAGGAAATAATCTACAGATTGTAGGAATACCAGAAGTGGAGGGAATAGGGACAGGGGAATAGAAAAAGTGGTCAAAGAAATAATAACAGAAAACTCTCCCACCCTCTGGAAAAATGGTAGGAGATAAGATCCCAGATGGTGGGAAGGAAAGATCCATCAGATAGGATAAGGAACCAAGTGTCAAGATAAAACCCAAAGTTAGAAAAGAGTAAGAATTTTTTTAATAATTTTTATTTTTTTAATTTATTTTTGGTTTTGTGGCCACACCTAGTGGTGCTCAGAGGTTGTTTTGCATTCAGGATTTACTCCTGGATATGGGATGCTAAGGATAGAACCCAGGTGAGCCGCATCAAGGCAAGTATCCTACCTTCTGTACTCTCTCTCCAGCCTTTTATTTTTATTGATATTTATGGTTTATAATTCTGTTATTAATGACTCCTCATTGCAAATAATTCCAACACCAATACCATTTTTAAGAGAATGAGCCAAGAGCAATTTCTCAATGCATAGCCAAGAGTAACCCCTGAGCATCACTGGGTATGGCCCAAAACCAAAAACAAACAAACAAAAAATGTAGAATAAAATAAAATACAGTGGCATGGCCTCAAGGGGGACATAGAGTAAAGGGAAAAAGGCAATGTTCACTGGTAGAAAGAGCAGGCAGGATGGGGGTTGGAGAGAAAGTGTTCCAGGAGCATACAGGAAAAGAAGGAAGTGACGCAGTGCAGCAAAGAATTCCAGACAATTCCACAGGGACTGAACTGTATGGAAGGGGCCACATGAAAAAGAGATGGCAAAGCTGCTGGAATGAGCTGCAGCCAGATGACCTCCGGTCAGAGGGGAAACAGAGATGTTGTTCTGGGAGGAACATATTATCTTCCCATGTATAAGGAGAGGCACGCAGCTCTGATTGCATCTTGAGAAAGCGCTCAAAAGGATAGAACTGTAGATAAGACCTAGTCAGCGGAAGTTCATGAACCAAAATTCACATCCTCTCTAGCTGAGCAGATTCCTAACTTTTTTTTCTTAAATCATCTCTTCCTGTTTGAGCTGGGAAGGAAGAACAACACACAAGTACCCAAGGCAAAGCTTCTCAGTAACTTAGCTATAGGAATCTATCTCTCCAGGGTTCCGTTTGCTCCCCACAAAATGAATATGAGATTAAAATGTCACTTAAGGTTCTAGCAGAAGAACTTCCTTACAGACATGCCTCCCACCAGCCCATGAAGGTTCTTTCTTAGAAAGATGGTCACACACGTCTCAGCTGTCCCAGTGGCCATCCCATCATCATAGCTGGAATAATGTCAGGGATACAGGACTTCAGTACATGGTGACATTTTGTGTTGAATGGATTGTGGTAGAACTCAGCTCAGGCATGCAGAACCCTCCTATCAAATGGCCTTGGGGTTCAGCTGAAACACCGAGGAATGGTTCTACTAGCCTAGATAGAGAGGTTTCTTCTCTGCATATCTTCTGTCTGTGGATTCTCTGTAGCAAATGTGTTCCAGAAGAACCATGAATCTGAGATGCACTAAATTCACCTGACTACAGGATTACTTTCCCACTTCAACCTCTGCTTCAAAGTTTTGATCTTTAAACCTTCTTGCCTTTTCACCCACCACCCACTCTCCATCCCCCACTTTGCAGCAGATGAAAGCAATTTTCCAGACAGACCTGCTGTGACTTCATGGAAATGAATATCTTGTGTCCCTAATGTGTCTCTGCACAGGGGAACTCCTTGTATTTATTTATGTTTAAGAATAGGGCTGGGAGGTTGACGTTTCCATTAGCAGTTGAGTGATATTTTTAAAAAACAAAAACCCTACTCCTCGGTGAGACATACTCCACATTCCCGGCTCCCCACTTCAGGCTGTTATGTGCTACTAAATATGCGGTGGAAATGACACATGTCTGGAAACCCAGGAGCAACACTGCCTCACAACTGCTTGCTCAGTGGTATACAATGAAGGTGTTGTAAGCGGTTAATTGAGGAAGGCAGACTCCAGGATTCTCCAAAGAGAAAATTTGGCATTTGTCTCTCTGATGTATTCAAAGGTGTCATATTTGAGGAGTGATTATACTTACTAGAGCAAGATGAAGGTGAATAAGCATCTGCCGTTCCTGGGCATTCTGAAATGTCAGTGTCTGAGGTTGGTGATTTCTCCTTTAAGGGAGAGACTTGCTCCTCTTAAGTAACTTTAGATATTAGCCAGCCCTGTGGGCTCTTGACCAAATGCATTCTCTAGCCTGCCAGGCCTCACAAAGAACAGAGGTCACCCTATAACCCAAAGTACTTTTCTTTCATATAATATCTATAAAACTAACCCTATAGGATACTCTCTGACCTGTGAGGAGACTAATAGAGTAGAAGTTGTGAAGTAGAGGTCATAACATGGAATTGGATTGCTAAAAATTATGCTAAGGAAATGCAGATTGGATTAAGTATGAATGAAGTGTCAGAACAGGAAAACATTTATCCCAGTTGGAGAAAGTGTTGAAAGTCTTTAGGCACAGATTTGCCATGCAATCTTTACATACTAATAATTTAATCCTTGGAAAAATATGAGATTTATTAAATATAAATGGGAAGTTTTATTACCATTTATGAATTCCAAAATCTTCATCAGTCAACTACTACTTATTTTAAGGGTTTACAGGTAAATGAATTTGAAAAATGAAGCTATTGTCCTCAAAATGTACATGTTCTTGAGCTGGAGATATGGTGCAATGATCCAGTACATGCCAAGAATGTGTGAGGCCCTGAATTTTATTGCTAGTACCACATTCCTCCCAGTAATAATACTGTAGCCTGTTGGTCTCGGCTCCACTGGGAGTAGCTCATCCCCAGCTTCTGGGTGTATTTTACTTAAAAACCTTAAAACAGAGTCCTGCATAGGCCTGTGATTCCAGAAACTACCAGATATATCCATCAATGCTCGAAGGATCATACAGTGCCATCATCAGTCACATTAAAAACATGAGTCTCTTGCTAACTTCTTGCCTACAAATTATTTTTTAATGTGCATGTCTTATTAAACTCTTAAATATTTTGTTTTCATTAATCATTTAAAATATTTGAAGAGTCCAAAATAGGTGATGCATTCCTAGAGCACCTAGCCCTATATTTTAAAAAAAAAGTAGTCTATGTAAGCATAGAAATCTATGCTCTGTCTATATAGCCACCAAACAAATGAAGAAATAGCTAAGCTTACCCAGAGGACTGGAAACTTAAAATTAATTTTTAAAGGGAAAGAGAAAATAATATCTGCCATAGATGCAGGCAACAGGCAGGGAGGGAGGGAGGAAAATTGGGGGCATTGGTGGTGGAAAATATGCACTGGTGAAGTTGGGCATGGTGTGATGCTCAATCTGGAACAGCTTCATAACTCTGTATCTCACAATGATCCAATTTAAAAAATTATTTAAAAAAATTAAGTCTCGACTGTGATAGGTACAAACTAAAGAAAAAGTAGATGAGCCCATTCAAAATTCAATGTCATCTGAGAATCTGTACCAGAAACTGCCTTCTTATTCATTTTCTGGCTTCCCTCATGCTTCTGCCTTTTCTCCACAGCTGGAGTGTTGTTCTGTATTATCCAGGATCTCAAAAGAGATATCCTAAGGGGATTGTGAGGAGAGAAAAGATAAAAGCGTAAATACAAAGCAAAATTCACACCTGAATATACATAAGCACATGCGTACATAGTCACTCACACCTCCCCACTAGCACTCTCATAGCTAACAAAGGAATCACTGTAGGAATTCTAAACAGATTTTAGAGAACTTCTTAGTGCACAGAAAGAGTTAAGAGATTATGTACCTTTGTACCTGATTTCCTTTAGCCAAGTAAAGCAAATGCCACACAAGCATACAGCTTTGTTCTTGATCATTCACGTTATCATTTTGGTGCCAAATATAGAGAGATCCAAATGAAATCCAGTTTTGCAATCATAAAACACTGAGAAGTATTTGAACATGTTTGGCAGGAGGTTATATTTTGTTGGCTCTGCAAAACGCTTAAATATGAAATAAAGGATTGTTTTGGGTGGAAGTGTGATATTTTTCTCTTTGTTTTGTCTGGTTTCTTTTGTTTTAAGTGGAGAACATTAAAATACTTTAAGCAAAGAACATAGGATCTATATCCTAGTAAAACAATTTTAATAAATTATTCTTTGTTTCTTTTATGTTCTACAAAAAATAAAAAGAAGTGATCACTGGGAAAAACAACTAGGTTTCATTTCTCATTCATTTTTCATTCACTCACCAGCCTCTGACCTAGGACGGGTTTCTTACCTGAGCTTCAATGTTTGTTAAAACACAATTTAGGCATAAGAATACCTAGTTCTCATGGATACTTTAAAGTTTAAAAGAAATAGTTAATATAATTTCTCAGCATTCATTTATACAAAGACATCTTTTAAGTCCCTAATGTACATGCTGTGGGACTACATTGCAGAACCAGACAGAAAACAAAGATTCTTTCCTCAGGGATCAGATATCATATGGCAGACAGATAACAAATTACAAGGAAATCTCAATTGAAATACTAATAGGTTAGTCCCACAAGCTTTTTGTATGATCGTGACTAATGTTTATATCCTTCATTATATGTGAAGGATCTCTGATGATAGTAACCAAATACTACATGGTTATACCTGACCAGAGTCTGCAAAAAAAGTGCTTCCTAAGGAACTATTTAATTATATGAATATAAAATTATGGTTATAGTGGTGAAACTAGAGATATGAAGCATTAAGTAGGCTAAGGTAGTCTAGAAAGCCTTCTCGAAGCTGCCAAAACAGTTAAATGAAGCAAAGACATGGCTATGTGTGCATGAGAGATAGCATGGAGGTAGGACATTTGCCTTGCATTCAGGATGGTGGTTCAAATCCCTGGCATCCCATATGGTCCTCCATGCCTGCTAGGAGTGATTTCTGAGTGTAAAGCCAGGAGTAACTACTGAGTGTTGCCGGGTGTGACCACCCCCCTCCCAAAAAAAGAATAATTTTGAACAGGCAACATCCAGAGTAATAGCCCCAAAACAGAAATAATATAAATATATTTAATGATTAGGATGGCCTAATGCAGTTGATGCAAAAGCAGTAGCTAAATCACAGAGGGCCTGAAGACTATAATAAGATTGCATTTCACTGTAAGAATAATGTTTGCTCCTTTTCCATTTTGTACATCTCCTCTCATTTATAGTTCCACCCTAATAATATTTGAAGATTAGGCACTAGTTCAGTGGGCTATAAGAGACAAATATCCAAATTCAAAAATTCAAAAAGTTCAGTGGGCTATAAGAGACAAATTCAAAAAGTTCAGTGGGCTATAAGAGACAAATATCCAAATTCAAAAGTGAAATGGATATGAACTAATGTGTCAGTCTACATCAGTTTTCCTCTAATATTAGGTATCCCCTGAAATTTTCATATCAGCAAATACTTGGTTTCCAGTTTGTTTAAAAATCTGGCAGCATCAAGACAAGTTCCCCCCAATTCCACACACTGTTGCCTCCACTTTGGAAGATACCAAGAAAAAATTTTTAAGCCAGAATTTCCGAACTGTCTAATAAATTAAGCATGTTGCTACTTTATCTGTGCCTCACAATCTTTCAATTTAAGTACTGCTCAAAATGTGTTCCTTTTGGCACAGGATATTGAAAAGTTCTGCTGATTTCTCAAAATTTCATATTAGCATCTATTGTGCGTACTGGCTCTCCAACTCAGTTGAATGTCCTTCTTTGTTTTCGGAAATGTTTCTTCCATAATCTTCCTGTCCTAACAGTGTTGGAGTTCTAGCGTAGATTGGCCTGGCTTTTAGGTTCTTACCTAACTCAAAACTCAATACCTGTAGCCTGTCTTTTATATTGACAAGTGAATGTGATGGATGTGGATGTCTTGGACAACAGTATCTTTTGTCAGTCCTTTGAATTCTAACTTTACAAAGATGTTTGACTCCACTACTTACTATTTTACCAGGAGAGACATTTAATTCTAGTCAGTTTGCCCAGACATTGTAGCTAGAACTTCCTTTAAGATACATATTTTAAAATATATGAATATATATGTATCAATTTAAATATATGAATTTATATGTATCAATTTAAAAATTGATAAAATGTTGTACATGAAACATAAATATGATCATGCAAGACCACAGACAAATCAAACTTGATGATATCTTTTTATATTCTATCTGGGCAATGCGATGATGAATTGCTACTATTATTATCTTTATGA
>PVKC010030351.1:0-14848 GCA_004027635.1 Crocidura indochinensis | reverse complement strand
AGGGAGACACTCTAACACCCCCTGCCCTCCCCTCGCACAGGGTGCCTCTGTGCCTGGGGTGCTGACATCCATTACCTGGCAAGTTGCATCTCTCAGTGGACACTGCGGTTTGGGCTCGGAAGTGAGCCAATTGCTTTGTGGGTCTCTGCCTTGATATCTGGGGCCCAACTCATGATGGTTTCCTGGTGAGCAGTGCCCTCAGAGCCATGGTGCTAGTCTCGGCTGTGCTGGCACATAAAGATCGAGGGACCAGTTCTCAGGCACCCCTGTGAGACCTGACGCACTCGGTGGCCAGTACTCAGTGGCCATGCGTTATGGCAAAAGCCATATCATTTTTAGGAGGTTTAGGGTCACACTTCATAAGCTCAGGGCTTACTCCCGGTTCTGTACTCAGGGGTCTCTCCTTGCAGGGCCCAAGGGACTCTGAAATGCTGGGGATCGGAGCCAGGTCAACTGTGCGCAAGGCAAACACCCTCCCCACAGTGCTCTCACTCTGTCCTGAAACACCACACCTTCATGCATAGCTCAGTCCCTGGACAGCCATTCCTATGTACTCAAGTCAACAAATCTGACATTTGCTTTCCTTTGTGAACTGTGCTGAAATTTTTATACAGTTTAAAGTCAGCACCAGCCAGGAATCTTCAAATGTTTGTCCAAGTTCTCAGGGGCACTTCTCTGGACCCCAGGCTCATTCTAATGTGCTCTCTTCGCCCCCCACCTCTCTGTCTGACTCTCACATCTTGTGCATCTCACCTCTGTCTACATCAGGGGTCCTCAAACTTTTTAACCAGGGGACCAGTTCACTGTTTCTCAGATCATTGGGGGACTGGACCATAGTTTTTTTTTAAAAAAGCAAACTATGAACAACAGTGGCCCCTGGGCAAGCCATAGTTTGAGGACCCCTCTCCAAGACTGATAGGAGTCAGAGAGACAGAGAGGAGGAGGGGGTTCTGAGAGGGCGGAGCACATCCCACACATGAGCTGGGGGCTAAACAAGACAGGCAGCACCAGCGGCAAAAACACCCAGCCAGCCTGAGCAGGCCATAGTTTGAGGTCCCATCTCCATGATCACACCCTCTTTGCTGCTTCTGCAGCTGAGCCCTTTGCTCTTGGCCCGTTGGAAATCCAGGTATTTACTCCTTGTACATCTTTTACGTGACCGTGTTTAACTGGGTTTGAACAACATGTATGAGCAGGGACACGGTGGGGAGGACAGCGCAGTTTCAGACTTCTGCCACGAAAGCCCCCCTGGTTCCCTGCCCTCTGGAAGTCCCTCCCAGGGAGCCCCTCCTCTGGCAGCGGGTGAGACCCAGGGTGCTGTTTCGGACAGGGCTATTTCTGGGGCCCTCCGTATCAACTGCACTTTCCTTTCTCATGTCCCGCCAGCAGAAATCCTGTCTCTGCCCCGACTTTCTAGCTTGGACACCAGAGTCTTCACCTTTGGGCGAACTCTGCCCACCCTACGCAGGTGCTGGCCTGATCTGGAGCATCTGCTGTGGGGGCGGGGAGGAGGGTCTCCCCAAAGCTGGACTGGGCTTCCTCCCGGGGCTCCAACCAGGAAGCTGAGAGCCCCGTGCCCCTCACCTGTCCTTTTATACGTGGGCACATGCAGTCACACACACTCACACACGTACACACATGTACACATGTATGCAGACACAGAGGCATGCCTGCATGCACATGTACACAACATATTCGTGCATATTCATACAAGCACACATTTTGTACCGCTTTCCGTGGGTCCAATCTAACATGGTGCTTCCTGGGGCATCTGCTGTGTCCCGGCAGTGTCTCTGGAGCACCCCCCTTCTAACTCCCAGGACGTGAGACTTGCCTGGGGTCAAATGCAGCCAGCCCGAAGCCTAACGGGCTGTGCACAGGCTTGTCTCCATTCTGGGAGTACCCGTGGGGCAGCAAATGTGCTCTTCCCTGTGGGAATCAGCAGCCCCTGCATATAGCTGCCACTTGGTGGTGCTTCCTTCCTCGTGGTGTGAACTGCATCCCAGGGTGGCCCCAGGTCAGTGTGGGAAGGACAGTGATGGGTGTGGTACAGACGAGAGGTCACTAGTCCGCCTTCCTGGTCTCGAACAGCTTCAGGAACAAAAGCCTTGTTTCCCCAAGAGAGGGTTCATTACAGGAGTAAGTCAGAGCACAGGACAGAGACAATTCCTCTGGGCAGCCTCTCTGGGCTGGATCGGCAGTGGGAGACCCCCGGGTGCGATGGAACCTTCACCTCAGCCTGGGGTCAGCTTTGGTTGCTTCCGTCTGCCCTCAGGCGGGCGTAACAGGTATAGGAACTTGCTTCTCTCCCCGAAGACAGTCGACATCGCTGAGCCTTGGGGACAGATTGTCTCGAGGCCCCTTCTTCCCGCAGAAAGACCTGTCACTCAGAAGCTGAGGTAGTGATTAATCATATCACACGGCGTCTGTGCACTCCATGGAGAGGGAGGAGTGGGTCGCTGCTGAGGGAAACGTCTGTGCACGGACTTGACCATGGCCCGCCGTGCCGTGAGTCACGAAGGCCTCCTGGCACACTAGCCGAATCTTTCTGAGCTTTTTGGTGTGGTACTTTTGAGTGGGGGGGGGGGTCACACCAGCGGTGCTCAGAGATTACTCCTGACTCTGCACTCAGAAATGACTCCTGGCAGGCTCGGGGGACCATATGGGATGCCGGGAATCAAACCGTGGTTCGTCCTGGGTAGGCCGCGTGTAAGGCAAACACTTTATCGCCGTGCTATCGCTCCGGCCCCGTCTTTCTGTTTTTGTCCAGTAACTCCTGTAGCTGGACTGGGGTGACAGTTCAAACTGCCCAGTACTTCTATCCCATGAACCCTTCCCCTGAGGAAGAGCACCCACTCTTCACAGACCATGCAGGCAGGGCCAAGGGCTGGCTTCCCCTTTTCCTGTCCTGTGCCGCCTGCCAGTCAGTCCTGAGACCCGGCAGGACCCCCTTCCTCCACCACAGTGTCTGCCCGACTGCATTTCTTGTTGCCACATGGGTGCCTCCGGCCCTCCACCCATGTGTATGTTGCCCACACGTATTTTGAACAACAGTTGGGGACACGCCATAGCTTTGACCTCCCCTGCCATTGTCAGACCCGTCTTGACTCGGGGTGGCCCCTGCTTCAGTGCCAAGGTCAGTCTCCTGTCGAAGGACAGTATCAGTGGCTGTCAGGATCAGTGCCAATATCAGTGTCCTGTCAAAGTCTTATCCGTGTCAGTGTCTGTGTCAGTCTCTGGATTAGTGTCTGTCAGTATGTGTTAGTGTCGATGTCAGTCTCAGTGTCAGGTGTCAGCATTAGTGTTTCTGTCAGCATATGTCAGTGTCAATATCGGCATCTGTCACCGTCAGTATCGGGGCAGTGTCTGTGTCCGTATCAGTGTGCGGCTAGCCTGAGTATCTGTCAGTGTTGGTGTCAATACTGATGGCTGTCACTGTCCGTATCAGTGTCTGGATAGTATAAGTGTGATTCTCAGTGTCTGTCAGTAGCAGTCACTGTCACTCTCGGTGTCTGTGAGTCAGACCAGTCTTGGATCCTGGCTGCCCCTTCATCCATGTCAGTGAGGCCAGGGCGAGGTCAGAGACTCTCTGGCAGCCAGAATTTCGCGCGTGTGTGTGTGTGTGTGTGTGTGTGTGTGTGTGTGTGTGTGTGTAGGAGGGTCAAGAGGAGAGGGTACTGGGACAGCACATGGGCTGGACTGGGTGGGGAGGATGCCCCATGGTGTGTGTGTGTGGGAGGACATGGTGATAGGTGTGGTGCCCACTGATGGGGGAGAGTGTAGATGTATAGGGGGGTGATCTCTGCAGAATTGGGCTCAGTGTGTCTCTATATCAGAGCTGGAGGGATCCCAAATTTGGATAAGCCCCAGTCCCAGTGTGGGTAGCATCTGTGTGCTGAAGGGGTCACTTTTGGGGTGGGTGAGGTGCCCAGCAGGGCGGCGCTACACATGGACCAGTCCTCAGAACTGCCCACTCGGTTTGCTGCGACATAGCAGGGTGGGAAGCGTTTCTTCCATCTTCCAGCTCTGGCCCTTTCAGAGCTGGGCTCAAACCAGCCACCTCAAGAGTTTCTTAGTTCAACTGTCTAAGGCGCAAAAGGGAAATGGTGGCGAAAAAAGGGAAGAAGTCTCACCTTGTCTGGCAGTGGGATCGCACGCCGAGGCAGGAGGTGAAGGCTTAGTGCTTGTGTGAAGGCTTAGTTGCCCGTGGCTCTCAGATTTCCTGGGGTGTCAGCGAGCTCCATCTGTGGTAGGGGCAGGCTTCGATGATGCCTGGTTCTTGGCTTAGAGGGGAGGCGAGGAGGCCCCCACCAACTTCCACCAGCCCGGGGCTCCCAGGCCAAGCCTTTGTTAGAAGTGAGGAATGGCAGGGGGCCCTCCCACATGTCCCCAAATTGAAAGTTTGTGTTTACGAGGTGCTGAATGTAGTCTAATTTTTTCCTATCTGGTTGGCTCCTGCTACCAGCTGGTAAATAGGAAATGCTCGCGGTGGGGAGCCGGTCCTCGCAGAGGGGAGACAGATGGGACCGATAGAAAGTGACAAGTAAGATGGTGCCATTGAGAGCGCGGAGCCAGAACCAGCACACAACCGTCAGGCTACCTCGTTCCAGTTCATTTAGCCCCGAATAGAGCTGCCTCTCCTCACAGCTGTGTGGCACCCCCGCCCCCTCTCTTTCTTCTGGGTGGATAATGACAATTTCAAAGAAAAAAACTTTAATTAAAGATTTTATACGAACTTGCCCAAAGTGGAATAATAAGGCAAGTGCGCGCTGACGTGTTGATGGCGGAAGCGGCTGCGGGCTGAGCTGAGCGGTCTCGCCGTGCCAGCAAGGTGCTAGACAGACAGCAGTGGCTCCCGCCTGCCTCTTCTGCCAGCCGGGCACCCCCCTTGGGGCTCGGGCCATGGCGGAGGGGGGACCCTCTTCCTGGTCCCCTTCTGGCCATGGAGATGAGTAGAGGAAGCTCCAGGTGAGGGGCCACAGGATGCCAATAGGAGCCGATTTGACAGACTCACAGAGAGACTCCGAGAATTTAGGGTTCCCTTGAACCCCTTCTGCTCTGGCCGGAATAGGCTTCTCCTCCAGGAAGGGCCCTGCAGAGCTGTGTCTGGGGTTTGTGCTGGGGTTTTGGGCTTTGGGGGATTTCCTTCTGGGAAATTCACATAGAGGGGCACACATGAGTTATGAGGGTGTCATGCCACTGTGGGATGCCTGGATCCTGCCATCTCATCTCAAACCTGTGTGGGACCACCTCAGGGTGCAAAGGAGAAAGGGAAGTGCCCAATCCCCTGGGGGGCTCTTCTGGCCCTGCTCCCCACTATTCACACGTGGATCCCTTAATCTATGCACAGACCCACACTTCTGTGCCTCTCCTTGACTCTGCTCCATCTAGGACCTGCTCCTTCCTGCCCTTACCACTCTGTCCTCACTCTGCTGTGAAGTGGGGTCATTCTTGGCCCCTCTGGTCCCAGGTCCTGCCTTTGCAGCCCTTCCTGTCTCCTCCCTGCTCACAGTGCTGCACACTGCAGACCGGCCCTTTGGGCCTAGGTTTGAGTACCTTGGTGGGCTGTACCCAAACTCTGAGTCTGATTGCACTAGGGCCCTGGGGAAGAGGGGACCCAGGCCCTGGAAGTGGGGTGAGAGGGATGGTCCTCTCATCTCATAAAATGATCCCACAGGGCAGATCTGGCCCATCTCCTACTTATTCAATGGCCTGGGCCCTCCCGTGCTGCTTTTTGCTCATCACGTGCTGGCTGCTGCCCCATACACAAGCACCCAGGGCTTCTGGACCCAATGGGAGATGGGCAGAGACCTCAGATCCTGAGAAGCTGGGAGCTGGGCGGTCTGTGACACGGTCTGGGTCACTCTCTTGTCACCACGTGACTTGTCCTTCCGGCCCTTCTGCCCTTCCGAGCCACTCGGCTGGCAGAAGTGGGCAGTCCCTCTGCAGTACAGGCAACTGAGTCCTGAGGTACCCACAGGAACATCGCAGGAGTACCCTCTTGTGGGAAGGCCGGCTGGGCAGAGGGCACAAGGCCTTCCTGTCCCTCAGCCTTATGCCAGCACCACTCCCCCTGACTGATGGGGACTGGAGGGATGGCCTGAGGCCTTGGGAACCCACAAAGCTGGGAGAGGGGAGCAGCCCTCGTGCTGTGGGAGTTTGGGGACCTATTTCGGGCAGGAAGATGTTAATAGAGATGGGAGGGACTGAACAAGCCTGGGTGGGGGGAGCCCCAGGAGGGCAGGAAGCCCAGGGGCCTTGGGGCTGGGAAGGTGCCCAGGGGAAGTTTGTATCCCCCCAAGACACTAGTTCCCACCCACTCTCATGGTTTATGATGCAGCAAAGGAAGCTCAGACAACAGGGGAGACTGGCAGGGGCTCAGAGCTGGGCTGGCAGGCCTCCTGCTTGGAATGGAGGAAGTGGGGTTCGGTTCTACCAGGACTTCATGCAGGCAGGGCTCATTCACCACAGCTATGACAGGGCTCTGCATGTGTGCACAAACATGTGTGTGCATCCACATACATATGTACACACAATGCTCGTGGGTGTTTATCACATGTGTGAGAACATGTATGTATGTTAAGAGTGTCTGTGAGCATGCATATGTGTGGTCTGAGCATACATGTGCACGACTGTGTCAGGCTGGATGAAGTAAGCAGGCAGCCCAGAGCCGCTTGGCTTCAGAAAGTTGGGAATAGAGGCCAGTGTGTCCTCAGACCCCAGTGGCCGGTTGAGCTGTTCTTGGAGAAAAGCAACTGCACCTCGCCTTCTCTTGGCCCCTTTCTCAGGGTGGGCTAAGGCCGAGCCTCCAGGTCTGTGCCTCTGTCTTCCCTCTGTTCTTTCCCTCTCCTCCTCCTCCTCTCTTCTTGAGGGAGTGGGGGTGCACTAGCTACGCCGCCCGCACTGCCGCCTTGGATAAACCGCGCCATCTGTGGATCCCTTTGGCTCCTGCCAAGCTTGGGTCTGACGAACGAGGAGCAACTTGGAGACGTACCTCGGCGGGCTGTGCCTCTGCCAGCCTGCTCCGTGCATGGGGGTACATGGGGGTGCGGACTTGTCACTCTTGTCACTGCCCATCCGCATGCCCTGGGCCCTTCAGAGGGGTGTGGACAGCTGACCTCCGTGGCTAGCAGCCGGGTCAGAGCCTGGTCCTCTTCCCAGTTTGGAGGAAAGGTGGTTTCAGTGGTGCTTTTTGTGAGAAGCGGGGTGCGCTGAGCTCATCATGGGGCACACAGGGGACAGGCTGGGCACTGTGGCCGGCACTCTGATAGGCAGACAGCTCCCACCAGCAAGTGTGTGCTGAGCCAGGAGGAGAGGCCAGGCAGGGCTGGGCAGGTGCTCAGGCCTGCGGGTAGGTGGAGCCTGGACTTTTACCCTCCAGTGCCTGTGGAGCGTTTGCAGGGCTTAGGGAGTGACCTCCACATATATTTGTTTTGTTTTTGGTTTTTGGTTTTTGGGCCACACCTGGCAGTGCTCAGGGGTTACTCCTGGCTCTGCACTCAGAAATCACTCCTGGCAGGTTTAGGGGACCGTATGGGATGCAGGGGGATCGAACCCGGGTCTATCCCAGGTCATTTGCATGTAACTCAAACACTCTGCTGCTGTGCTAACGCTATGGCCCTGCCCACCCCCCCCCCCACCCGTATATATTTGGAAGGACTGACAGACTGACTGACTCATGGCTATGTGTAGATGCGCCTCAGCCTAGAGGGTGGCGTGGACAATGAGGCTAGGCCAGTGCCTAGAAAGGCTGCTCCGGGGTCTGAGGACAGACCTATGTGCCAGGGACAGGCAGTCACGCGCACACATGCAAACAGGCACACACAAATATGTACACACAGGCAAGTACACAGGTGCTCTGACTCACCGGTATATGCGCACAGCATTACTTTCATGCATGCACACACGTGAACACACAAACACTTGCATACAAACCTAGATTTACACGCACAAACACATGTGCACAGACACGTCAACACACTCACAAACAGACATGGACACACACACCTGCATGTCTGCACACACACGGACATGAACACACGCTCGCCAAGACATGTCCCTCGCCTCCGTTCTTATGTCTTCAGAGCTTCCCCGTCCAACCAGGCCCTGTGCCACACACTTCTCACTGGGCCCTGGTGTCCCCTCTAGCCTCTCAGGAACCCAGCCCGGAGGTGCCCCCTGCCCCGCCACACCTCGTCCCTCTGTCCCTTGTATGTTCTGCGGGCCATGGGACTATGCACAGTCTTGTCTCTCTGCCGCTCTGTCTCCTGGCAGCCCACCTCCCCCTGGCAAGGCTGCCCTTGCTGGGTCTGGGGTGGGGGCTCTCTGGGCGACTGGTCGGCGGGTTGAAACACGGCCACTTGCCTCGGCAGCTTGTAGAGTCGCACAAGGGGAAGGAAAGTCAAAAGCCCCCAGTCGCACTGGCTTCGTCGAGGCTCTGCTCTTCAGCAACCATTTTCCAGGAGGGTTTCTTCTGGAGGCTGCTGAGAGGAAACAGCTCCCCGAGAGCTCCGCCTGAAGGGCTTTTCTCTTCCACCAAATCCATTTGCAGGGAAATGGCTTGGCGATGGTGGGGAACATTTTGTTCCCGAGAAGCGGGGCGGGCGTGCCGGGGTGTCTCTGTGACTCTGTCCTAAATGCCATTTTGTCGCACAGATTCTCAAAAACCTCAGCACCATCTCCAAAGCCTTCCAGCTCATCGACGTGAACAAGACGGGGCAGGTGCCCCCCGAGGAGATGAGGCGCGTGGTGCAGACTTTCTGCCTGCACATGGAGGAGGACGAGTACAAGAAGTGAGTGAGGCGAGGTCGGAGGGGGCGCCCTTCGGTGTGCTGAGAGGCCTGGCAGGCCCATGAGCTTCTCGAATCCCTCAGCCTATTCCTAGTCCCTTCAGTGCCCGCAGGCTGGACACCCTCTGGGTGGGCAAAGTCCTAGTCCCAGGGCACTCTCTCTGCCTAAAAACTCCAGTTAGCGGCGTTCTGTCCGTCCGTCCACCTGATGGGAACCTGGACCAGAACACTTTATGCACCCTGTTTTCCTCACTGGCGAGCTTCATGTTCTCTGGGCTTTCTGTCCTGATGCCAGCCTAGAAGATCATTTCCCTGGGCTGCTCAAGGAGGTTGGCAAAAGCGGGCCATCAGTTACCAGCACCTAGGAGTGTTGGGCAGCCCTGCCCTGCCCACCCGGCCCTGCCTTGCCTCACCTCCCTCCCAGACAGCTGTCCCTATCAGCCTGAGCTCTGGCCACTGTGGCTGCTTGTCCAGGAAAGAAGGTACTGGAAAGTGGGCTCGAATTTGGTTGAGTTCAGGCTGTCCCCACTCCTTTCCTTGCTCCTTCCCGCTGGTGGTCTCCTCCCAAGCCCGACGCTGCCAGGGTCCAGGCCGAAGTCCCTGCCTAGAGTATCGCCGCCCCTCCCCACTTCGCTATCACCTCAGCGCACATAAAGGACAGAATCGATGCCTGCAGTTGACATTCTTCCGGCTGGGAAAATGGCCAGGATAGGATCCAAACAAAACAAATTAAATAATTTTGCGCACGCAATTATGGAACAGAAACAACCTCGTCTAAAACAGGCATCAAGGAAACAAAAGTGTTTTATTTGACAATAAACCGTGCGTTTGGCGCTGCAGTCCCCAACCCAGGAAATCTATAAAAAATAACTTACTGTTTCCCCAGCTCCCGAGGACTGAATAATAAAGAACTCCAGATTTTGTGGGATTTTATTTTTGGTGTTGTTTTCCAAATCAGCAGTGTAATATTCACAGGAAGGCTCTGAAGCTTCTCTGTGGGTTCAGGTTCCCTTCAGGACAAGGCAAAGTCGGGCCTTAATGCGTCTCTTGGAAGAGCAGGGCTCGGCCGGAGGCTGGAGTAGCTGCCTCAATTTCCCTTCCAGTTACTGTTGGAGCAGGAAGAACATTTCTGAGCCTTTCCTGTGCCAGCTTCTCATTTCCTCGAAGCCTTTGGGGCTCTATGTGGAGGGAGGGGCCTACCTGGGCTTTCAAGTGGAGAAGTAGGGAGTCCCACCAGGGTGCTGCCCTCCCCAAAACCAGGGCTCCAGGCGAGGGGATAGCACTTGATTTTCTTTTCCTTTTTTTTTTTTTTTGTTTGTTTGTTTTTAGCCACAGCCGACAGTGCTTACTCCTGACTCTGTGCTTAGAGATCTCTACTAGCAGTGTTCAGGGGGACCAGATGCAGTGACAGGGATTGAACCAGGGTCAGCTATGTGCAAGGCAAATGCTTCATTTATCCCCCCTGAACTGTCTCTAAGCCCCTGGTTCCTATTATTGGGGTATCCCTTCGTTGTGCAGCACTGAGCTTTATTTGGGGGGACGTTGGCTCTGGAGAGTGTTCCCACAAACAGGCTCAGCCTGTCTGTCCTCTGTGATGTCACGCAGGGATGGGGCTGGATTTTCACACTGCAGACAAGCTAGTGGCAAATGTTGCTGACAGTCTGGCCAAGCCACATGCTGCAGAATTTCCCCTGGGCAGGTGGCCCTGAGGGAGGGAGGTGACAGACTCCCAGCCCTACAAGGGGCTCCACTGAGGGCCTCAGGCTCACAAATGGCCTTCTTTAGATTGAAAAGGCAGTTTTCATTGGCATGAGATTCAGGACATGTTAGAGCGAGACAAAGGTGTCCTGGCCAGAATGTGGCATTTCTCTGTTCCATTTGGAAAACAAAAATAACAGCCACTTTAAGTGACAATTACTAAATTTTTAGGAAGTGGCACAAAAAATGAGATAATTATGGAAACCAACACATATGGAGACAATATAACCAAACATTTAAAAACTGTCACTTTTTTTTTATAAATGTAATAATGCAGAAATTATCTAGAAAGCCATTTGTCAAGTGGCAGATTTGAATAATAGAAAATCCATTTATAAAAGTAAAAAAAAACAAGTCCTATTTATCTTAAAGAGAGCAAGCGAGAGAGAGAAAGGGAAAGGGAGAGGGGGGAGGAAGGAGAGAGCAGGAGGGCAAGAGGGCAAGAGGGAGGGACAGTGAGTAAATATCAATGATTTTAGGGGTTAGGTGGGAATTCAGTGGGGATCAGGTTTCCTTTTCCAGAGAGACGGGGCAAGAAAAATATAGGTTCCCCTCATTAAGAGCCCTGAACGAATGCTGGCACCCTCACAGGGCCTCCGATTTCCCCCGGGCAGCACTCAGCGTGGGCAGAAGCCGGGCCTGGTTTCCCGGAGCCTCGTGGGCTTCTCAGGCTGTGGTTCTTTGCTGGCTCAGGCCGGATCTGCTTCCATCAGTCCGGGCACTGTCTCTGCTCTGCCCACTGCTTGGGGGTGTCGGGGAGGGCCCAGACAGTCTCACCCCCACGTGATTCCTGTGGTGGGGAGAGGACGCAGTGGTGTTGGCAGGTTGCCAGGGCCCTTGCTGTGTTGGGTGCTACGCGGACTCAGTCCTGAAGACCTGGGTCCCATCATGTAGGGACCTGCAGGTGAGAGTTGATTGGTTTTATTTATTCATTCATTTATTTATTTATTTATTTCTATTTGAGGGGCCTCACCTGGCAGTGCTCAGGGCTTACTCGTGGCACTGTCCTAACCTGGCATTGTTCAGAGAGGCCTAGGGGGTGCTGGGATTGAACCCAGGTTGCCATTGACTGAGCAAGCATTTTGCCTGTTGTCTTGTCCTGTATCTCCAACCTTTTAAAATCCTGCAAAACCTTTCAAAACACCAGGCTTTGCTGTATTTATTTATTATTTTTTGTTTTTGTTTTTGAGTCATACTTAGTGGTGCTCAGGGTTACTCCTGACTCTGTGCTCAGAAATCGCTCCTGGCTGGCTCAGGGACCAGTTGGGATGCCAGGATTCGAACCACCATCTGCCCTGAGTTGGCTATGTGCAAGGCAAACACCATGCCACTGTGCTATCTCTCCGGCCTCCCAAGTTTTGCTGTCTAAGTCCAGGTTGCTTGAAAATTTCCCAGCCCTGATGTGCTTCGGTGTCTCACCTGTGCCATGGTTGACACAGTGTCCCAGTGTCATATCACTAGAGGCTGTTTCTGTTTTAGGTTTGCCAAATTCTACCAGATCGACAAGGGCCCCACGGTGGACTACGGCGCGTTTCTCAGGCACCTGAGCATCAATAATGGCTTGAACCTCAGGTACAATTTTGGAGACTCAGGTGAGCTGCATGTCTGTGTATCCGTCCTGAGGAAACACTCGCCTCTCTGGGTCCCCGACTACGACCCATGTTCCGTCCAAAGCAGCACGTATGTGGCTGAGAACAGAGCCAGGCCTTTGCTCTTACTTTGCATCTTCAGGGAAGCTGGAGGCAGGCTCCAGTGCGGATTTCTGGGATTACAGTGGGCCACCTGGGCGTGTCTGTGAGCCTTGAAGGAATAATGGAGGAGAAATGCTGCCTGTCTCTGAGGGGCAGCTGGTGGGGGCTGGGGGGCTGCTTGCTTCTCCCATGGCTGCAGAATCCATTCACAGTGACAATGACGGGCATATTAGTCTATGATATTTGAGGGGGGATCATCCAGTGACGCTCAGGTTTCTCCTGGCTATACGCTCGGAAATCGCTCCTGGTTTGTGGGACCATATGGGATGCCAGAGATTGAACCAAAGTCCATTCTGATTCAGCCGTGTACAAGGCAAACACCCTGCTGCTGTGCCATTTCTCTGGCCCCCAATCTATGACTATTGACTGTGAAAACATACTTTCCTATGTTTTGGTTTTGTTTGGGGCCATACCCATGGTGCTCAGGAATCACTCCTGTCAGGGTTCAGGGGACCCTAAGGGATGCCGGGGATCAAATCCTAGTCAGCTATGTGTAAGGAAATGAATTTCCCACTGTTCTCTCGCTCCAGCCCAGTATTGGGTCATTTTTCTGCCATTCTGCATCTAGACTCTGTCAAAGTTCACCTCCCGAGTGCCTGTTCTCAGGAGCGATGCCCCAGTTTTTCTCTCTCCTCTGGCACTTCTGAGGGCAAGGCTCCCTGCCCAGTCCAAGACTGTGTCCCAAATTAGGGTCAGTGGGATCCAGCACAGGCAAACAGAGAACCTGTCACAGCCCCACACCCCACCTTGAGCCTCTGGCCCAGAGCCAGATTCTATGTCCTCTGTGCTGCCCACCACCTGGGGCCCTGACACCCCGGTTTCCTGGGCTCACTGCCCGGGGAGGCCAATCCCTGCAGGACCTGCCTCTTCGAAGGGCGCTCACCAGACTGCCCAGAAACGCTCCTTTTCTTCCTGTCCCGAGCTTTCTGTTGAATTCGAGGCCCGATGCAGAATCATGCCGACTGGCAGCGCCCTCGCTTCAGCCGAGCGGCTGTAAACGCGCTTCCCCCGAGTCAGGCTTATTTGCAGACATTTTAGGAAATCAATCTGGGGAACCATTTGTGATGCTTTGCCGTCGACTTGGAGAGAGAGAGAGAGAGAGAGAGAGAGAGAGAGAGAGAGAGAGAGAGAGAGAGAGAGAGAGACAGAAAATGGCCCTATTGCAGATTTATTTTATCTTCTTTGGCGATCAAAGTAATCAAGGCTTGTTGGGAGAATAAAAAAAAAATGAAAAGAAAAGAAAAGAGACCAGAGAACAGGGAACGGAGGACTCGCCTCCGATGCCCCAGACCAATCATGGGCCTTCACACACTCCTCGAGTCACCTCCTGGCTTACACACAGATAGGCAGACAGCGGGGACCGACAGTGGCGGGCACAGTGCTCCAAGTGCCTGTCCCACTGTCCCCTTCCCTCAGAGCAGGGGATATGCAGAAGGAACATGCGTGGCTGAACTCAAACCTTCCATTTTCTGGGGAATGTGCCCGCGGTGTGGATCCTTGTGGACCGTGACCCCCAGAATCTGCCAACCTTGATGGGTATTTTGAGGAGTCCCTACCCCCCCCAGCGTGTGCTGTGCCCAAAGCCCCCTCCCCCTCCTTTGTCAGCCCCCACCCATTCTGCTGTTCAGCTCCAGTATCTGGAAGAAGCATCCAGAAGCCTCTAGTGCCAAACTCTCTCTAAACAGGCTAGAACGGATTTCTTTATTCCCGTCCATCCGCGCCTGTTTGACAAGTGGAGACAATGTTAATTGGCTTTAATTACACTTTAAAAATTGTCAATGAGCAACGAATTTGAGCGGTTTATTTTTTTCATCCATTTGTGGGGTTTTATTTGCCTTCTTTTTTTCTTTTTGGTATGAATCGCCTGTTTATAACCTTGGCCCGTTGTTCCCAAGGCATTTATAGTTATCTTATTGTTTTGTGAGAGCTACCATATATTATGGAAATTAACTTGCATTTCTCATGTATATCAGCAATGGTTTTTTTTCCCCCGTGATTTTTCCCCCTTTCATTGTTACTTGTGTGTTTTCCAAACCAAACAGAAATTAAATATTTATGTTGTCAGACCTGTCCATTATTTAAGTGATTTCTGGTGCTAATGTGTTTCTTTGAAAAGGCTTCTCAGGCAGAGATCACATATCACGGAACGCTTATTCTAATTTCCCTCCACTACTTTTATGGTTTTATTGTTCTGCTTAGCATGCTTTTCACTCTCAGGTTTACCCCCGAATAAGAGAACAGGTAGATTCATTTCATTTTCCTCTCCCCCAAAATGGACAGTCACTTATTTCAGTAACACATGTTTTGGGTTTGTTCAAGTCTCCGCTTCTATATAATGAAAAGGAAACACTTAATATTTAAATGCACTTGAGCAACTAGAGTCAAAGACAGATTCTGCCCTCGTAGACTCTTCGCTGGAGAATCAGCCAATCGAATATTCCACAAAGAACGAGGTCTCTGAGCCTGCAGCGTCGGGAGAAGCCTACAGAAACTGCTCCCTGGAAGAAGTCGAGAAGATCTTTTGCCAAGAGGTGTGTGTGTGTGTGTGTG
>PVKC010030350.1:0-14842 GCA_004027635.1 Crocidura indochinensis | reverse complement strand
AAAAGAAAAAGAAAAAAAGTGGGGGGGGGGACACCAAACCCTACCACTCCAGCACCCATACTTTTTCTTGTTTTGTTTTGTTAGTTTTTGACTTTATTTTCCTTCTCTTTTTTCCTTCCACTTTTCTCTTTCTTTTTCACTCTTGTGGTTATTATTTAGAGATTTATTTTTATTTTTATTTGTTGGGTCCATATTTTTCTATATTTTTCTTCCATTTTCCTTTTCTTCTTTTTATTTTTTCTCTTTCTTCTTTCTTTTCTTGGGGGGGGGTAGTTGTCACCAAATTTTTTCTCCCTTTTTTCTTATCTTTTTATCGCCAATGATGGTAGAATAGATGCTCAATCTACAACAAGCTGTAAAGTGGAGACCAGTTGCACTAGCATTCTGGGGGGTAAAGGAGGGAGATATGGGATGCATACTGGGAATAGGGGTAGAGGGAGGACAGCACTGGTGATGGGAATGCCCCTCATTCATTGTCACTGTGTACCATAAATGATGCAGTGAAAGACTTGTAATGCACTTTGGTCACAATAAAAATTTAAAAAAATGTATATTTGTGAAAATTATTGTCGCTCCAATAAAGTCATTAATAAAATAAAAATGAATAAATAGATTTTATTTTGACCAAAGTGGATTACAAATCACTCACAGTAGTATTTCAGGTACATAGTGACATTGGATCAGGGGTATTTCCATCACCAATGATGTCCTCCCTGTTCCCAGCATGCATCCCATATCACCCCTTTCCCCTCCCCCATACAGGCTTCTAGAATAAGTGGTCCCTTCTGTGTCTTGCCTGTTGTATATTGGGTATCAATTCTGTTGTAGTGGCCTTTGGATTTGGTGTTCAAGTCTGATCATTTTTTATTTATACTCAATATTCATATGACTGTTTGGTCTTGATGCCCTCCATTATTTACCCCTCAATTTGTGAGGCAGAACAAGATGGTTCAAGTTATGTGGTTCTGTTTGAAGTTAAGAAAAAAATGGCAGGAGGCAAAAATTCGAACAGGCAAAAAATGGGACTTATGTTTTAGTTTGGGACTTTCCATTGGACTGGTGGGCCACAAACATAAATATTAGAAAAATATATGATGCCAGAAATTAAATATAGGACCCTGTGTGTGCCAGACAAGAGTGGCAGCCCTTTGAGATATCTCCTCAGTCAAAGAATAGAATGTTTTTCAGTTTCATTCTAATACATTTAAAACGAACTTTAAAATAGTTTTGCCAGCATCCCATATGATCTCTCAAGTCCTCCATAAGTAATTCCTGAGGGTAGAGCTAAGAGTAACATATGAGCAGTGCTGGGTGTGGCCCAAAACCAAACATAAAAATTAGTGGTGAAAGGAACTGAAGAAATAATACATAGGGTAAGGCTTAACTTGCATGCAGATAACCTGAATCTGATTCCCAGCATCCTGTATGATCACCCAATCCTGAATGTAGAGCCAGGAGTAACACCTGAGCATCACCACATGTGACTCTAAAACTACAGATAAAAAAAAAAAAACTTAAAAAAATGTTTAAATAGTCTAAAGAGAGATTGGTCTTAACATGAGCTCAATATTAACTTTGTCCAACTCTGTTTTGAACAATTAAGGAGCTTTGAAGCTAAAATTGCTTTTCTGGTTGTACTAAAACTAGACAAGATTTTCTCAGCCATTCCAAAATTTTGTCACTGAATGCAGCTCTCCCTGATAAGATCAAGACCCAAATAAAGTGGACTTTACAAAACTTGAAGGGACTGACTTAAGCCCTTTCTATACACTGCACTTCCAGTAGCATGGGTAACAAATCTTTAGTGGCAGGGAGATCTGGGGTAGTTAAACACAGAAACAACTATACTTACACTTTTTATTAAAATATTAATATAAAATAATCTTAATAATGGCTGGGGGGAATGTACAGCTTTCACGCTCAGTAATTCAACTTCTGTGCTCAGGGATCACTCCTAGGCATGGTTCTGGGCTATATATGGTGCTCAGGATTGAACCAGGATTATCTAAAAGCAAAACAAGTTCCTTGACTTTCTCTATTATCTCTCCAGCCCTATCTTTTTCGTTTGTTTTTTTGTTTTTTTGGGGGGTCACACCCGGCAGTGCTCAGGGGTTACTCCTGGCTCCATGCTCAGAAATTGCTCCTGGCAGGCACCGGGGACCATATGGGGCACCGGGATTTGAACCGATGACCTTTTGCTTGAAAGGCAAGCGCCTTACCTCCATGCTATCTCCCGGGCCCCTGTTTGTTTATTTTAAGTAAGATTTATGGCTAACACTACATCAGGGTTGGAGTTAAACCCATGAGACAATATTTCCTTCTCACCTTTTAGCAGGAAAGAAAGTAAAAGTTGTGTATCTCTCAATGATCCTTTCTTTTGACTTGATTGATTCTTCCTTGTCTCATCTCGGAATTATCTCATTTTATTAGCTGCCCCTTAAGCTGTTTGTGTTCAGTTTGTATGCCAAACAAGTATCCTAAGATGTTTAGGAACCACATTTAATGTCTTCTTTTGGTGTCACATAATATTGATCAATATTGAAGATTATTATCTTAGTGGCAAAAAGAAAGAGAGAGACAGACAGACATGCAGACCGAGAATGTCATTAAGTTTTCATGCAGACTGAGAATGTCATTAAGTTTTCAAAGTTTGGCTATAATAGAAACTTAAAAATATGTTATATACTGAAAGACTAAATAAGGATGTCATCTGATATGTCCATATTATATAGCAACATTCTCAGCAAAGGCTTTTATGTTATCCCAACATTTCCTTCTTATCTATCAACAGGAAAGAAATTAAATTTAGCTTCCATTAACCCATTGTTGGAAACTCCATTGTAAAATTTGAAGTTGTATTGTATATATCTGACATTAAAAAATTAATGAATTGAGTATAAGTTTTTCTTGTACTCAATTTAAAAGAGAGGATATGACTGGGACTAGGAATTGGGAGTTTCATATTGTCAGCAAGCAGAAAAGGTCAAGTATGTATTGGCTGTAGAGAAAAATGAGGAAAGATCAGGAATATATTGCTTTCTCCCTGCACTCTACTTCCATGTGCTCTCAATTCTTTAACCACTATGTAATTTTATGGAATATAATTCTCAATTAGGAAACTTTAAAAGAAGACCAAAAAAAAAATGGGAAGTGACTCTTTTCTAAATATATCCTAAGTTCTTTAGGCAGCAATTTAATTTCACTTAAAAGGAAGAACAAAGACTTGCCAATGTTTCAGAATGAGGCTAGCAGGTACTTTAGTAGGGCTCTTTTTAGAAATGGACCATCCGGGCAGTTTGCATTGTTACATAATTCTTGTTCCTCCTCATACCCATAGAAAAAAGTGCAGTTACTTTGAGGGTTTAGAGTAGCAGAAGTGCCCTTAATTCTTTGTTTCTCTTGCTGAAAACTTTCTAAACATTTGATCAATTCCTTTTCCATTGCCCACTTTTTTATTAATAATTTTTATTTTGACCAAAGTGGATTACAAATTATTCACAGTAGTATTTTAGGTACATAGTGACATTGAATCAGGGGCATTTCCACCACCAATGTTGTCCTCCCTCCACCTCTATTCCCAGCAAGCATCCCATATCGCCTCACCTTTGCCCCCCAGGCTGCTAGTATAAGTGGTCCCTTCTGTGTCTACCTTGTTGTAGATATTTTTTCTAGGGAATCATAAAGAAATAATTTCATCATCTTTTTCTGAGAGACCATTAAATGTGGGGTTTGTTTTGTTTCTTGTTATCCATTAGCAAAATGAGAATAAAACTTTCTTTTTCTCCACCCATTTTCTTTTCCAGATACTCATAAAATATCAGACATGTTTATATATGAGAATATTAAATTTCATTTCATCTAATGTTTATTGAACCTTTCACTAATAAAATTTAGAACTTGTAAAAAATATCTTCAGAATGCCTATTGGATATGTATTTGTCATTCTGGCTACTCTAATAATTTTCACTTATGTTGCTTCCATAATTAGAAAGAAATATAAAAGGCTCATGATATGAAATAAGACACATCTTGAGGGAAAGCTTTCAGTTCTGGGAGAACTGAGAACTCATTTTCCATGATCAAGGTTACCAAATGATTTATGTACTTATCTGTGGTGTGATTCATATATTTACACTAAAACCTACATCTTGGGGGAGAGAGATCTGACTTTAATTCTTCCCTTCGATACTCTTTGACTTTGACAAAGTCATGAAACCTCTCTTCCTTATAGTTTCTCCAGGTATGTATATGTGATGAGGATGATAATTACTCAAATAAATCCTATTGATCTCCCCCAGGGAGATTTGGAAGATAAAATAAAGTCATAGGTATTAAGAAAGATGGCACATTATAAATGAAAAGTAGTGTTATTATCCCTGTCCTCTAGGGGCTTACTCAAACCATTTTCAAAGGTAACTTTCAGTCTGACTTTGACGTGAATGTCCAGATCTCGGAAATACAGGAGTAACAATTAATTGAGGAATAAGACCATATTACATATGTATTTTAGTTCGCAATAACTTTCCTCTCCAGATAAAGAATAAATGTCTTCTGTTACCAATAAAACATTATGTGGATAAGAGAGATAGTGAAGCAGGATAGGAATTTATATCTTGTCTTGCTTATACCCAATTTGACTACAATGCCTGAGATCAGACATGATCCCCTGAGCTCAGTAGGAGTGATCCCTCAATGCAGAACTAGTAGAAAGTTATGAGCTCTACTGGATGTGCTTCTCATCCCCCGACCCCCCAAAAAAGAAGACTGTATGTGTCTGTTTTTGGATTGTTAAACAAAATAAATGGTTTAAATTAATTTAAGGAGACAGTATTTAACTAAACTTTAACTATCATATGCATAGAGTTTAGTCCTATCTATGTTCTACATATATCACTCCATTTAATTCCTAGGAGGTATGTATTTTTTGGTTAATAATACAATTCAGAGAAAGTAGGTCAATTCCCCAGTGTCATTCAGCTCATTGTGGACCCAATCTTGAAACCAGAGATCTATATTTTTAGTATTTTCAAGATGCTATATTATCTCTCCTTGTAATTATATTGAAGCCCTTCTTTTCTTCCTTGTCTTCCTCTTTCTCCTCCTTCCCTACTTCTCCTTTTTCCTCTTTATCATATATACTAACCTATCATTTCTGATTGCCCTTGTAATTTATTTTTTCTTTTAAGGTAAAAATTTATCTTCCCTCTGAGGTAAATTCAGCCATTTCTTTATGGAGTTAATTTAAACCCAGCAAGCAGGATAGAAATACTTAGTTTTAAACCCAAATGGAGTAGGTTTTCAGGGTATAATTTCTAGGAATTAATATGTATTATGTGAAAAATTCTTGAATATTAATACCTGTTTAGACCTGTGGCCTCTGCAATATACCTCACTTATATAATTTATTCCATAGTCTTTACCACATGTGTTCATGCTCATTGAAATGAGCTGCACATACATTTTTCTGGATCTTGTACTAAACAGTTTCAGGACATAGACCAGTCCACAGCTGATTTGTTATCTACAGATCAGGTGGTTATTAAAATTAGAACTAATCAATCTGCAGACTCTTGTTTGTTTTTTCCTTTAATAACTAATTTATAGGGACTCAAAATGAGTAGGTTATAGAATTTGTTCCCTCAGACTCCTCAGCTTCCTATAACAATTTGCATAGAAGAGAAATTCATTAGGAACTTCTGAATGAATGAAAAAATAAAAAGATTTGAAACTAAACATACAGTATATCAGGATTAAATTGATTATTTCATTTTTCTGGAGCCCCGGCCTGCTCCATTCAAGGTGGGACAAAGATTCACATAACATCACAATGTGCTCTTATTAGGAGGCAAGAAAAAAGAAAATGAGCTTCCTACATATAAACTTTAAAGTCAATAATTCATTTTCAATTAGAATAGAAATACTCTCCGCTCTCCCAGATTTATTGATATACAATTCCTAATCCTAAGAGTAGAATGTGTTGATTTGTCTTTGGGATCTGAGTCCCACCAACAATTCTCAGGGCTTACTCCTGACTCTGCAATTAGGGAGAAATATGTAGTGCCAAGATTTAACACAAGTTAACATTGTGCAAGGCAACTGCCCTTACCATTCTATTATCTCTCAGGCCCATAAAATGCATTGATTTAATAAAGGTATTTGGAAAATATACCAGAACAAACATTTAACTTACTGAGTCAGTGAGCTTTTATTATCCTGCTCGCCAAGCATGATCACCAGTTCTATTGTGAACACACCGAAAACCAGAGTGTGCAAAAGAATGCAGAATCATAGAAGTGACCCTCCGGTACAGAGAATCCTAATGTGACCATATTTGGTTAAGCAATATTCTCTTTACTACTCAATCTGCATTTAGCTCTTACTGCTTTTTGGTAGCCATGAAATCTCAGGATTAATCCCTGGGGAAATTGCCTTTAACCAAGTAAGAACTAATTCTCTTTTATTTCCTTCTAAAATGATTATAGATGAAGGTCTAACTCTGAAGTTCTCAGGCATTTGCAGCCATCTCAATAGGTAGATCTTTAGTTAGGTTTCTAGTTTCTCTCCATCTGTTATTTCTGGATGATTTTGGTCTTCATCTGGAGGAAGGTGACAGGAAAGCATTCTGTTCCTGCAGAAAATGCTTGTCATCAGAGTAACTGTGTACCGTTGAAACATCTACTGCCTACATTGTTCTGCCTCTTGAAAGCTAGCGTTTTGGTGTGAATCAATTATGAAAAGTGATGCGTGCACACAAATCACACACATTCCACCTGAAAACTGAGACATATCACAAATGTCTAATTTTGAACGTTTATACAAAGCACTTTAAACAATAAATTCAGCCACTTGTAAAGAGTGATTTTGGCTTATATAAACTGGTTCTAACAAAATAATTCAGATTTTTCTTGTTCCTTACAGTTTTCAAATAATGCTTTTTATATTTCTCTTCTCCTATTTTTCTACAAATGTAAGACATTTTATTATCTAGTACTTAGACAAAAAATCATGATCAGTGATTATTTCAGCATACCACAGTCTAAGAAATTAAATATTTAATTTCTATTGTAAATTATTCTTTTATCTTATTTTCTATATTTCTTGATATTTTTCCCACTGATATTAGAATATAGGGCAGGACAAAAGAAGCTTAAAAGTCCCTCAAAAAGATTAGACCAAAAGCACCATGAAAGCTTTTCCCTTTGTATTTCATAGTCAGTGGAGTAAGCCAGTCTGTGTTTATCCTTTTTTTTACTTTAAGAAAGCATTCCCTTCTATAAAAATCAGTGAAGTGGTATTTTTTTGGCAGCAAAATTTACTGCAAAGCTGAAAAACTTAATTGAGAATTATTTAAATATTATCATTTTAAATAGAAATATTATCCAAATAAAATAGGAAGAAATCTGTATATACTCTAATACCCCTATAGAAAGAGTATAATCATGATTTTAGTATTGATAACATAGTTTTGAAAATAATAAATTGTGCAACAGACTGATACCCGAAACTTAAATTAGACAGACGTATGAAACTTTATAGAATAAATCATAAGTTCATCATGTAATAAGGATTTATAGGATCAAAGTCCAACCAAAGCCGTAAATTAACAAGAGTATCAGGCAGAGGGTGAATGTCTGCATATCTTATTAAATCATTTGGGAACAGAAGATGGCAGGAGATAATGACTAAGATTAGAAGATATCTGAAATATCAGGATAAAAATAGTTCTATGTTAAAAAATGATTTGAAAAATCAAACAAAATTGGAATTCCAAAATGCAATCTAAGCTTAAAATATGTTTAAAATATATTTTTCCTGTTTGGAAATAGTGTGTCAAAATTCTTTAGAATAAAAATAATACTGAGAATCCCCAAAGTAGGAGAAATTAGGAAATTCAAGGAAATGAATTCTATAGGAGAGGATAAAAGAATGACTGAGGAATGACTAGGGGAGATCTGTAACCAAAACATTTTCTCAAATTTCTTTCTAACCCTATAGTTTCTTCAGTCTCACTTTTGGGCTAGTGGCTCTACTAATGCTTCCTGAATTAGAAGTGATGTCATTACATTGAGAATATTCAGAATTTCTAAGAGTCTTTGCTTATGTGTCTGGTTGACTGATTCTATATGATCATTGATTTCCATGCATGGGGTCATATGATGACTTTAAAAAGCAAAAGGCAGGGGTTCATTTCACTTTTTTAGAATGATGCTATCTAGTCAAAGAATACATTAGGCATTTTCTCAGTAAAGAAGTTAACAGAGATATGTATATCTAGAATGATATAGATAACCTGTCATTTACATCACTGCATATTTATTTATTTGTAAAATAAAATGAATAGTTCTGATCAATGATACCATCTATATTCCTGACATTGCTCTGAGAAATTTTCTTTTTATCAATTAAGTAAAATATGATTCTATGGCAGACTAAATAAAACAATATGAATTTAAAATATCCCTTTTTATTGTATCATACATGCAAATAAAAAGCTAAAAGATTCTTGATTTACTATCATTGAGTATTATTAGCCTTTTATTATCTGTGGCATATATTTATCTCTATTTCAAGATTTGCATAATTTTCTGAATTTCTTTGTTTATGATTACATTTCCAAGATTTTCCAGTAAGCCTTTTCTGGAATTTTTTAATAAACTCTGATTAGCCTTTAAATAAAAAAAATAGGACATTAATAAGCTACATAATCTTACACTTTCACTTTTTGGCATCTGACACAAGAGCACAAAGACTTTCATTTTAAAAATATAAGCATACTGAGGCAGTGTTTTCAATAGTCAGGTTATGGAAACAAGTCCAACAACAGATCATTCAACTATGAGAAAAAGGAAATTATACAGTTTTGTGCAAAATGAAGGGCATCACATTAAGAGAAATTAGTCATAGGGAAAACAAATACCAGATTATTTCACCCATCTATGGTAAATGTATAAAAAATGAAAAATAGTATTGAATGGGGGGATAAGCCCTTGATTTTTAGTTGCGCATGTCTGTACTGGGGTGAAGGGGGGAAAGAACTAGAAAAGATATAAGGATACTTATAGAAAGTTCTTGGTCACTTAGGGAGTAAAGAAAGTAAAGTAGCTCTATACATCAGAACCATTAAAAATTAACACCATTGGAACTATATCACTTAACTACCATAAATATTAAAAACCAAAAAAATCAAAATTAAAAATTCTGTATTCCTATAAATGAAATTCACCTTTAAAATTAAATTGAGCACTTAAATACTCAGGAGCATTTTTGGAAATCCCAAATTTATAAAATATTATATAGGAATTGAAAGCAAAGTAAATGGTTTGAATAATAAAAGCTGCCTTATTTATATTTGGAGCGCATTTCTCGTCACTTCTTAGAAACTTACTTTTATTTGTTTCGATTTTGGGGCCACCCCTTGTGCGCTCAAAGAATACTCCTGATTCTGTGCTCAGGGACCATTCATAGAGGAGATTGGGGAAATTTATGAGTGCTGGGATTGAACTTGGGTTATGCATACGACTCTAGCAAGTGCCTTACCTCAGTTCTATCTCTCCAACTCGTGGTATTATCTTCTATTACGGTACTTTTCCCCAAACAAAACCACAAAACTTGAACTATCTAATCCTGCCTCCCAATCAGAGGGAGAAGCAATGGAGACACCAAGCCCAATCAGATATAAGATCACCAAGTAATAAACCAGAAACAGAGGGAGTCACTCAATCTAGAAGACCCTGGGGAGAGGGTGGAGGATACGGGAGACAAAATGGGAACGAAGGTGGAGGGAGGACAACTTGGTGATGGGAATTCCCCTGATTCAATGTTTATTTGTAAACGGAATATTACTGTGAATATCATGTAAACCACTAAGATTAAAATTTAAAAAAAATAAAGAATAAAAAAAAAGGTGGTAAAATTGTTTCTCATTCAAATGAAACCCATTTGCTTCATGACCTAGTGTCTTCTGTCTCTTTACGTGGTTTGTTGTAGATAGGTGTGTGTTCTTGAAGATACCATGGGGAAATAACTGTTGAGCAGTTTTTCTAACAAACTTTATGGCTTGCTTAGCAAGACTGTGTTCCCCCATGCACATGTATTTTGCTTGTTTCTGTTTCTTTGCTGGCTGTGCTCTTTTTCTCTTCTCTATTATCTTTCTCTTTCCTTCCCTTAAAGTCTTTCTAAATAATTTTTAATAAGCACAATATTTTGCTTCATTAAAATGAGAAATAAGTGATGGCATGTACTTGGATGCAAATATGATACTCACCTTGACAGACAGAATTGCTTTGAATTAGTTTGAAGTTGAATACATTCTCCTTCCCTATATATGTTTGAAAGTCAGATATATAGGAATTGAGAAATTTGGAAATCATACTCTTTTCTATACCTTTCTATACATTTTCTGAACAAATTATTTGCTGGCTCTGTACCCAGAAAAAAAGTCCACTTTGAGTTGAGTATTAAAGCAGCCCAAAGGAACATTATTCATGTTGTATTAGTTCCATTTTAACACCTGATGTGATTTTGTCTGGCCAGGAAGATAAGTAGACAATAATTCTCTTTTGCCAGAAATATCACATCTTCATATGTATATATGTATGTATCTTTGTGTGTACATAAAGTGAAATGAATTTTAATGTTTATAAAGCAATATGTGAACAATTTATAAAACTAAACCATGTAAGAAGGAATGATGTCTATGGAGTAGATGTAAGTATACAAGAAAAGTTGTTTATAGGCCATTTGGTTTCTGTAAGTAAAACCAAGAGATTATTGTAACTCCTTTTAAAATGCCCAAATGTGCTTTGCTTCAGCATTTCAAAACATGTATTTCATATATACTGAATGATGGCACAAGCACGTAAATGCAAACGCCAAAATTTGTATATTTATGTACTATGAACACAAACATATAATTGCATAAATGTGTGCAAAAATACTTAAAATATACCTATATGTGTCAAGCTTATAAATATACACGCTGAGAAAGTGAGATTATATGGGGTTTAAGGCACTAAACTGCATATTGCTGACCCTGGTATGCTATCTAGTACCACAGATGATTCCCCAAACACCCCAAGAGTGATCCTTAAACACATATATTCAATGTACCCTTACATCCCTCAAACACATTAAACTAAATGGAGCATTTAAAGTTGAAGAAAAATTAATGAACTTGTATTAGAGAGGACAAACTTTGATCAAATGTGGCAGGCATATTTTAATTTTACTGATGCTTTTCATATAGTATATTTTTCACTCAATGTAGTAAGCTAAATAATAAATTATATGGCAGCCAGCAAAAATTATTCCAGTGATGGGATTTTATGACTATGGCAAGTACAAGAAGAGTTAAGTTCAGTGTATTGATTTGGAAATAGATTATACCTGTTTTTTCCAAGAATATTTGATCTTTATACTATTCTTCTATCAATAACTGTCCCCTTGTTCCTATCTTACTGTTGCCTGCATTTCCCGATGTCACTAATAAATGAGATTATTTATGAAATGCATTTAGTACTGTGTCTGCCTATCTGTGAGCACTCAATAAATGTAAGCTACTATAGTTATTACACTTTGATCTGTTCCACATTCCTTCGATGTTTTTAGGGCAAATAATTTAACCCCCATTTTATTAAAATAAGACTGAGACTAATGGAGGTTAGCAGGTCACCTGACTTATCTCAGTTTTTAGGATTAGTCAACAGTGTTATGGTATCTGAACTAAGAACTTAAATTTGGGGGTCAGTACATATAGTTTTATTTCAAACTTTAAATACATACAGTTTTATTTTTCTGAAATACATCTCTGAAAATAAAAGCAAATTATTTCTCTCTTATATTTTCACTCTGATTTTGCATCTCTTCCATGTCTCAGAGGTCATGAATTTATTTAACAATTCTAAATGCATCTTACGTGAAGTGAAAGTCAAAATATAGTTCTAAACTGTTGGTGGCCTTTAACAATTATAAATGTTCATCATGCTCCATTCATTGCAATCATATAAAATTTCATAAATAATCCTGGACTGGATTTTCATCAACATCCATTGATAATCTTAGTAATTAAAATATCTAATAGTACCATTTTAGAGTGTGCATATGATATTGTGTGGATATGCATAAAAGAGCACAAAAAATTCTTCCCAGGAAATGTAGGATTATTTCTAGCCAGAATGACATTTGAGTTTGTTCTTAGATAACAGGTAGACATTTGTTGATGGAGAAAGGCAAACAGAAATGGAGCATTTGGGTGAGTGATTTTAGAAGGAGGGCAACCATGTGGACCATGTTATAAAGGTGAAACAATGACTGATCCAATATGGTAGATTGGATTAGTGGCAAAAGTGGAGCAACTGTGAAAGTAATCTGTGTGCTAAACTAGAAATTTGAAGATTTGGTGGCATCTGAGCTGCCATGAAGAAGAACGATGCTGTGTCTAGAATTGTGATTTAGAACAATAATGTTGTAGTAGTGTGATGAAAAGATGACCAGGGTTGAAGTTTCAGGAATGCTACTGGGGAATTTCAAGAGATAAATGATAAGAAATCAGACTAAGGAAGTAGCCATGGGAATGAGGAAGAGGAAACAACTCAGGAAAATGCAACACATTCATCAGGGTTTAGTGCCTGATGAGATACCCAGAATGAGTGAAATGGAAAGGAGAGAAAAGGACCTTAGCAGTGTGAGTAGATACCATCCATAGCTAAGAGAAGCTATTTAGCTTCTTTTTCAATTAAGATTTGATTTAATCATAAGACATTTGTTTGCCACCATTGTTACAGTATTATATTATATCTTGCATTTAAAAAATAGTACTTATATTTGTTGCATTGAAAACAGCCATATCTTATCTATAAATATACCTATTTATATGCATATATGTAGTTATCTATATTTATAGATAAGCCTATATCATTATATCACTTATAAGACAATATGTTTTATAAGTCTATAAATTATAAACTCTATGAGGGAAAAGGCAATTATATGCATGTCTCGCTTTTAAGTATCCAGCACTTTGGTTCCTGACATAGAGAAAACTTAGTGTTTATTTCATAAATCAAATAACATTTCAGGGTATGTATTCAATTGGATAAATGCTTGGGAGTTTTGTGCTATTGTTTCTGTTCCAATTCTTCAGTTTATCTCTGCCACTTCATCTTGGCTCCTCTGAGCTTTTCCAAGTGCTGCAAATGCTTCAGGTTGACAAGAAAGGAAGAGTGCATGAGTGAGAAGAAGGAGGGGCCATTGCAGCATCTAGATTGAATTGCATGGGTTTGCCTCATAATTTTCACCTTTGATGGGGAACTGTCCCAGATTTCATCCACTAGGCTAAGGTTCTGACATGGTACCTTCTTAAATCAAGCTTGAAAGGAAATTGATTGAAAAGAAAACACCATTATGGGAAAACAATTCATTCTCTTTTCCTTGACAGAAGGTAGACTTTGTCTATATTGTCGAATAAATATTAGCTGGATGATTGCTTTAACATCTTGAAGCCTAGAAGAGTCATGGTGGCTTTGGTTTATTTAAGGAGGTTTCTTTCTATTTTTTAGATGTTTTGAACAACAGTTTTTATTACCTTTCAAATTATAGCATTTTTAAAATCCCTATGTGATTATTTGTACTAATGAGATATGGTTGTAAGAAGATTCATGCAGACAATTACTGTTTGCACTTGTATATTTCTAGTGAGGTATATGTTCCTCTGGGCAGGGAGTATAGGTAGTATTCATTTTTTCTGGTATGACCTTAAATATCCCAGTGCCTTCATATTTTAGTGTTGAATGAAATTAATGGTTAGTTGATGCTTCTGTATATATCCAATATTTGTCCTCATTAGTTTATAAAGAGGCCACACGCTGCCTACATTGAGATTCAGTTGACAAAAGTTAAATTAGTCTCTCTTGCAGAAATTGTTAACTGATCTTTCCTAGAGAAAAATCTAGAACTGAAACTGCATGTTTGTTCATATAAATTACATCAAGTTGGGCAAGCCTTTTCCATTCCAACACAAACCCCCCACCTCTGTTATGTAATGCCTGCTCTAAGGTACCCTGTGTCATCTTCCTAGCTCGCAGATGAGTCGACTTCAATTGTCTTTCTAAAAAATTTTAGTGAAAGTCTGTGCTCTGATAGAAGGTAAATTTTAACTTAGCAAGGAAGTCAGCTGCATGGATCCTGGAAATTGGAATAAACAAGTGAAAAATATGCTTATATAAGTTAAAACACTCTCGGCCTGTCCCTCCATGTCACCTTAGCAGTGCCAGAAGTATTATCAAAAACAATATGGTGCCAATATCTTCTCCATCTCCCCTGGCGTTCAGAATATTGTCCCTGCTCTCTAGGTAGCCTTTGCTGTAGCATACAACATGTGATGCAAAAGTCTTAGATTGAATCCTGGCTATTAAAGATATAATTAAGGTACAAAGCCAATAATGTTTTTGCTAAAATGGTCTCCTTATGGGGCAATCTTTGAAGCATAGGGTTTTGTTTAACCCCTTTAGTGCTAATGATTTCCCCTTCTTTGATGTTAAATACAGTATCTCATTGGTTGTTTGCTTCTTCTTCTTCTTCCCTTCCTATTTTTTCATTTTCTCTATTCCATTTATCCTTTTGTGTTTTTCTTTATCTTTCCTTTTTGACTCCTTCCTTCCTTTCTTCCTTCACTTTCCTTCCTTCCTTTCGTCACCTTCCATACTTCATTTTCCTTCCTTCATTTTATCTCCTTCCTTCCTTCAATCGTTCTTCCTTCCTTCATCGTTCTTCCTTCCTTCCTTCCTTCCTTCTTTCCTTCTTCCTCCCTCCCTCCCTCCCTTCCTCCCTCCCTTCCTTCCCTCCC
>PVKC010030349.1:0-14833 GCA_004027635.1 Crocidura indochinensis | reverse complement strand
CAGCTAACCTGTAACTGTGAATGCTTTGTGTCGTCAGTATTTGCATTACATTCATAAACGTGTGCAAGTCCTGTGACTCCCAGCTTAACTAAAATACTGTTATGCCACCTAACTTGAGTACAGCAAACTGGTTTTAGTTTTTAATGGAATTGTTGTAAACTGATAATCCATAAATAAAAAGTATTTGTGTTTGGTTTCAGAACTGATTTGTGCATTTATTCTTATTTGAGATTTCTCTCCCTTCCTACCCCCACCACCCTCAAAGAGTGAAGAGGCACTTGTCTTGCATGTGACCAACCTCAGTGCAAATTCTTGACACCACATATGGTCCCTCAAGCACCTTCAGGAATGATCCCAGCCTGAACCCTGTAGGTGTGGGATTCCCCCAAACCAAAACAAGTACCTAAAGGTAGTTTTAAGGCTCTTGCCATATGTGCAGCTGACTGATTGAATCCCCAGCATCACGTGATCTCCCAAGCAGTGCCAGGAGTAATCCCGGAGCATCCCTAGTTGTTCCCAAAACAAATCACTGACAATAGTTTTTGCTTCTTCCTGTTTGGGGGCCACATTTGGAAATGCTGGCTCTGTGCTTGGGGATCTCGGTCAGGACCGTATGGAGTACCAGGAATCAAACCTGGATTAGCTGCCTCTGACTTAACCCTGCAAATATCTCTCTGGCCCCTGAAGGTAGTTTTAAATTCTTTTACTCTTTGCTGTTGCTCCCACCTTTCTACATTAGTTTCAAAGCTATATATAAGAAGTAGGCACAAGTTCTATAACTGCCAGTCAGCTTTTCTAGTTATAGTTACCTGATCAATTTTCCTTTGCCACGAAAGATGAGTAGCTATATGAAGACCTAATTCCTTTTTACTGGAAAAATGAATTTTTTTTTTGGTTGTTTTTGCTTTTTGGTTGGGGATCCCACAGGGCGATTCTCAGGGATTACTCCTGGCTCTGCGCTCAGAAATCACTCCTGGCAGGCACAGGGGACCATATGGGATGCTGGGATTCGAACCCCACTGTCAGTCCTACCGCTGTGCTATTGCTCTGGCCCCAGGAATTACATTTATATATGAAATTGCTTCACTCCTTGTATTTCAAAATAAGAGCAGTTCTATGACTTGAGTCAGTAATGGATTGTATTATAGTCTTCATAATTGTATTAACCCTGTAAGTCAAGAAATTTAACATGAATAGAATACTGTTGCCTAAAGTTCAGAGTAATGCCTTCCCCATCTGTATCAATCATGGCCTTGATATCTCTTCAACTTGTCATCTAGGGATATATATATATATATATATATACATATATATATGTATGCATGTATATATAGATATATATGTATGTATATATATATATATATATATATATATATATATATACACATACACACACATTGTCATCCTGCCTCTCTAGTTTCTCAACATGGATAGACTAATTCCAGATACAATCATTCAATAAGCTTTTGATTAGAACAATACAAACATTTTCAACCAGATTGTGATTTGGGGTGGGGATTGGTGTGGGTCATACCCAGCAGTGCTCAGGCTCTGTGCTCAGAAATCTCTCCTAGCAGGCACAGGAACCATATAGGATGCCAGAATTTGAACTACCATCCATCCTGGATCGGCTGTGTGCAAAGTAAATTTCCTACTGCTACGCTACCTCTTAGGTCCTAGATTGTAATATTTTTTTGTCATCAAAGGTATGTATCTAAACATTGAACAAATCATCTCAGGAATCAGACAGAACTGTCTACCATCCTGTTAACCTATCATCAGCCTGGTAATTGCAATTTTAGTGGAGGCCTGGAAATGTACATGAAGGAAGTAATAATTTCCACTTAGCAAAAGTGGAAGCTCTGGGAAACCTGGCTTCTCTAAGTATGGAGAAGCCAGAGTTAGAGAGAAAGCACTTACCTTGCATGCATCTGATCCTGGTTTGCTCCCAGAATCAGATATGGTCCTTTGAGGCCCAACAGGAGTTATCTCGGAGCCCCTGAATTTGGCAGAGTATGGCCCAAAACAAACCAACCCCCTTCCAAAATAAAACAAAACAGAAAACAACAACAAGAAAAGGATTTCTGAATGACAACCCAGAATCAGATGCATATAGGTTTGTTTTTTGGGTTTTTTTTTTTTTGCTTTTTGGGCCACATCTGGTGATACTCAGTTGTTACTCCAGGCTTTGAGCTCATGGCTCAAAGAAATCGATCCTGGCTCAGGGGACTATATAGGACACTGTGGATCCAACCAAGGTCCATCCTGGATCAGCCCATGCAAGGCAGTCGCCCTACCCCTGTGCTATTGCTCTGGCCCAAAGTTCATATGATTTTTAGTTATTGATTTAACTTCAGCCACAACATATTGAAGTGACTCATTTAAAGATATTGGTTATCCCCAAATCCCCATGTGAAGAACTTGGAGAAAGAAGATTAGAGAAAATCATGAATCCTTTGGAATCAAGCTAGAACCAAAAGCAGTAAATAAATGTGTGTATTATATATTTTATATAGTACATATACTATATATATTATGTATGTACTATATAATATATACTATATATTTTATATTTTTACATAGTATCTATATATACACGTGTATATCTATGTATATATTCTGCTTATTTCTTTGTAGTCAGTGCCTTAAGGCTTTTAGATCATTCAAAACAGGGTGCATTAACCATTTTTGGCATATTTGGCAGAAAATGTTTTTTTTTCATCCTAAATTGATTCTTGCATTTATCTTCATCAACCTAAAAAACTGAAATCACTCTGTGTAATAGAGCAGTGCTTTCTTAGGAAGGAAAGTAGAAGGGTTAGAATTGGACACTGAAATACAAAATAAAAACATACTATAGTAATTATATGGATTTTTTTAAAATCTTTTAAAATGTAAATCTTTTCTCCCAAAGAAATGTGTCACTGAGCCCTTTGAAATGCAGAAGAGAGTGGATTGTAAAGAATCCCAGCAATGGAAAAGGAGCTGAAGATGATATTTTTCCCTTGGGCACGTTTCCAGCAGACTTTTCAGAGCTGCATGCCTACGTTTTTATATATCTGAAGAGTCAAACTTGTGTTCTCTAGAAATCTTGGGAGAAATGTGTGTGGTGGTGGTGGTGGTAGAAAAAACTACAGATGTACTCAGAACCACTGAACTAAGGAAAGTGCACCAAATTGTAATAGTATTGTTGAAAGCCACTGTGTTTGTTTCTACGTATTTACTTTGACTTGATTACCTGTGGAGATTCCTACACGCTTCATCTTGAAATAATGTAGAATTTATGGATAACCACAGGGAAAAAAATAACCTAATCTCAAAAGATCGTACCGTCAGCAGAAACTAATCTTGAGATGATCCAGGTGTTTGTTAGTAGACAATTTTAAATTCAAAATTTTAAAGTGGTTGTTATTAGTTCGGGTAACAGAAGGCAAACTATGATCACAATATGAAAAATGATGGAAAATAACAGAGAACTAGGGACTATAAAATAAAAGCCAAATGTGAATTCTAGGTTAAAAATATAGTCTGCATTTTAAAAAATTGTAGGAGAGATAATAGGAGTCCTTCCTTTACAAAACCTGGCTCTACGTAGGAGCCTGTCTAACTAAAATCCAGAAGGGAAATTCTAGTCTACGTAGTATTTTGTAATTAGATCTTCCCTTAGCAGGACCCTAGAAAAAATATTTTTGTGTCTTGATTTTGTTCTTTTGACTTTGGGGCCACACTTAGCTGTGCTCAGAATTCACTCCTAGCCTTGCCTAGAACCATATGCATTGCTGGGATTGTATTTGTTCAGCCACATACAAAACAAATGACTTCCCTTTGATGTTGTTGTTTGTTGGTTTTTGGGTCACATCCAGTGGTGCTCGGGGATTTTTCCTGGCTCTGCTCTCATAATTGCTTTTGGCAGGCAGGCACGGGGGACCATATGGGATGCAGGGATTCGAACCACCATCCATCCTGAATCAGCTGCATGCAAGGCAAACTACCCTACTGCTGTGCTATTTCTCCAGTTTTTCTGATACAACTATCTTGAAAGTATATGAAATTATAATTGTTTCTGTTATGAGCAACTTGAATCAATGCATGAGCCAATAATGCAGGTTTTAACACCTTTCTCCTTTTAGGTGACATTTTTCCCACAAAGATCTCTGTCGCTCCATTTTCCCACAAAGATCTCTGGGTTCCCTCTAAGCAATTCTCAAACAACCAGAAGGTGATGATCTGGGTCTCACGTGGTGCTGGGGATTGAACCAGGGTCTACTGCCTGCAAGGTCCTCAGCCCTCTTTCTATCTTTCTGGCTCTTCCCCCCTTGAAGCTGTTACAACATCCTGCATTTCTTACATTTCCAATTTCTGCTTGACCTGCTTTCACTTTATGGTCCTTAAATTCTAAGCAAATAAGTGGAAAGTGTCCAAGGTATTTACTAACAGTGATGCTACCTTGCCTCAAAGCATTATGACTCATTACTTTTCTCTAAAGGTGTTTCTGGAAATGTGTGATTATAGAAAGTGCTTCAAGAGAAAACAAGTAAAACCTTGGCATTGCTGAGATTGTTCAGGGTGCCAGGCTGTCTGGGAACTCCTGTGATTCCAACCCAGGTATCTGTTGGTGTCAGCAGATGGCAAAGTACTTGTTTGCTAGAGTGAAACTTGAAGGAAGCCAAGATGAATTGCTCAGTGTTCTTGCTTGTCTAGGCAACTGTCTCAACAAGTGAAAGTGGCTGGGCAAGGCTCCACTCCTGCAACTTGATGTTATGAATACTGAGTTTAAGGATACTCTTGGTACCCACTCGGTGCCACAAGCAAGTTCTTTTAATCATCAAATAAGAGGAGACTGAGATGCCAAGTTTCCTGGGAACCAGTGCTTCCCAGACTCTGCATTTCTTTTTCTAGGCAAGGAGCTGATTGAAGTTCTTCCCCTGGGACAGCTTTGGGTTCTATTTTGATGTATCCCACACTACTGAAGCAGCCTATGTAATCTCCAATGCTCTGCTTATTGCCCTGGCTAATGATAAAGGAGATTGGGTGTGCTTTCCATATCTTCAAAGTCTTTGTCTTTCAAACTCAGGATTTTGCTCTGGGGCTAAGTGCAGGCTTTGCATGTAAGAGGCCTAGGTTGTATCCCCTATATTGCATATAGTTCCTTGAGTGCCTGCAGGGACCACTCCCAAGCACAACTACAACTAGCCTTTGCTTACTACTGGGAGTGACCCCAAAACAAAAGAGAAGCCTTAAAAAAATTCTTTTATAATCACATAATACATAGCATGCTCATGGATTAGATAATTCAGAGAGAATCTAAGGAGAACAATCATCTGTGTATCTACTCCCAGCTAGTTCACTTCTTTCCATTCTTTAATATGAAAGCATTTCCTCTTGTTACCTGATGGCTCTTCAGTGTATCTGTCTAGAACTGAATTCTTGCATTTAATTGATTATCATGGCCTTTCTCTTTAATGTTTTAGTGTTTTAGATTTGCTAGAAAATTTGCAAGAGCACCCCATTTTTCTCTAACTTCCCAGAGAGCTGAAGTTGTAAATCAAATTACCTGGAAGTCCATGAAAACACAGCCTGGGAGATGCTATTATATGTTTGGCAAGCTCAGAAGAATTCAACTGTAGGTTGGGGAGATAGTGCAAAGGCTGGAGCCTAGGTCTGGCTACTGAGGCCCTAACAAGGTCTCCCAGGCACTGCTATCCTCAAAAAAAGAATTTAAGTACAATTTTAAATGAATGGCCAAAGTTCCAATGTGACTACTTGCAGAATCCCTCAGAGCTACAGAATGTGTTCTTTATGGGTGTTGGGGATGGGGGTGGGGGGCGCACAACTGGCAGTGCTTAGGGTTTATTCCTGACTCTGCTCACTCCTGGCAGGTCCAAGGTGCAGGGATCACACTTCAGTTGGTCACATACAAGGTACATACCTTAACCCCTGTACTATCGCTTTGTCCTTCATTTAAAATATTTGTTTTATTCTTTCAAGAACTAGAGGATTTGGAAAACCACAGTCCTAAGGAGGCTTACTGGGCTCTGGCTGAAGGGAATGGACAGGCTGGTGAACACTGAGTTGAAAGGTCTCCTCACTCTCTAGCAAACCTGTTCTTCTGTGGGGACTCTGTCCCATTCTGTAGACTGCTTTCTGCAGACCCACCCGGAGCCCCACCAGGGAAAGGGCCTGAGAACCTCAGTCACTGTCTTGACAGCCACCATGAATTTGAGGGACCCTCAGGACTGAATGCCAAGACCTGTTGAGCACCCAGACTAGAGAACTACTTTCCAGAACTACTTTCCCCCAAACTTTGCCCAGGTCACAGTTCTGCTGGGAAAGAAGAGAAGAGATGGGGGGGTTTGCTGGGTGGGCACCTGTCCAGAGCTAGGGAGTGGAGGATGGAGAGCATGGGAAGGAGAGAAGAGGAATGGAGAGAAGTAGGAGGGAGAATGGAAGCCTATGAGAGGAGAGAAGGGAAGAAAGTAAGAAGGCACTTGGCCCTGCTGGTGCCCCTAGTGGTAATTTGGTATCTGGGCCTGGGGGTGAAATTTATACAGAAGACATCCATGACTACTTCCTCTCTCTTGGTTCCTCATCTGCTTCCCAACTAAGCAATTAATGATTCTGAGCCCAGGACTTTATCCATATAGCAGAGCCACCATGTCTCTAAAAGCATTTGTGGCATTTACACCTGCCAAGCACATACCCCAGCTCTGTCTACCTGCATATTATCTTGGATCAGGCCTTGAGGGACACAAGTGAAGTATTTGCCTGGGATCTTCCAGCAGGTAGGAGGGCAGGCTGACCTTTGATGTAGGGCTTCAGAGATAGGATACTGCAGGGGGTCTGTGTCCAAATCAGGGATGGTTTCAGCACATCTGGAAGAGGCCCGTGATTGTGAATTGCCTGGCCTTAAAGAAGGCAAGACTATGGATGTTAGATTGAGAATGACAACTAGGTAGGCATCCACTGGACATTCCACTACACCCTCTAATAAACTGGATCCCCCAAACTGCAAAGACAGTGCCTCCCTCCACATTCCAAACACCAGCCTGAGAAGGAGAGCAGAGAGGACACTAACACCAGAGCCCAGAATGGGAGACAAGCCCATTCACAAAGACTTCAGTAAGTTTTCCACAAACTGACATTCTTGGTGGACACAGCATTCAGTGGGAAGAGATAAATATATTTTTCTCTGTTAGGGGAGGGTGATGTTGCTGCCACACTGTGCTCAGAGGGTCCAAGGATCTGTCTGGTGATTCTCAAGCAATCAGGCCAGTTTCCCTGTGGTGTTGGGGTGCTATTCAGGCCTGATGATGATGCCTGGGCCACCCTGTGATTCTGGGCACCTCCAGGAATACATTTGGCATCACTCATATGGTGGTGCTGAGAATCGAACCCTGGCCAGGTGCTTTCTAGGTATGATTCTAACTGTTGTACCGTCTCCTGGTCCTTTGGCAAAACTGGTTACTCTGGTTGGAAGAACAAAATTTTCAGATAAAAGACGCCGCCTCTTCTGCCAGTTTGTGCCTGAGAGTGAGATACATCCGCTGTAAGGTGCTAGAGTGCTGGCCACAGTCCTTGCTGCTGGCTGAGATTCTAAGTCAGCAGCACTGCTGATATGAGCGATGTACTCCAAGGTAGTTCTGTATCGTTAACAGGAATGTGCCTGCTTCAAGTGACCTGAAGCTGTGACCTACAGGAATTGGACGTGGCTCATGCCACTGGCATCAGGCAGGTGAGATATATGGGTAGAACAGACTAGGTGGGAACAACGAAGTGAGGCAGGTTGGTCCAGAGAAATGGGCAGCCCCTCTACAAGAAAAGAGGGGCCGTTTTCCCAGATAACTTGGCAGGAAGGGAAGCGAGCACACACACCCTTCAGAGCTCATAGCTGCTCCTGGCTTGTCGCTCAGGAGTGACCCCTTGTGGTTCTCAGGGATCATATGATTGATTTGATTCCAGGAATCAAATTGTGTGTAGGGCAAGCTCTCTCTCTACTCATGTACAACCTCAAGCACAATACCTGGTATAGTTATTTATTTGTTTGTTTGTTTTGAGGTCAAATACAGTGAAGTTCAGGGGTTGCTCCTAACTATGCGCTCAAAAATCACTCCTGGCTTGGGGGACCATATGGGACACCAGGGGATTGAACTACAGTTCGTCCTAGGTTAGCTCATGCAAGCAGACACCTTACCGCTTGCACCACCACTCTGGCCCCACCTGGTATACTTTTTGAGGCAAATAGATGATCCCATTTTAAGGTCATCATCACCCTATATGAGAGGTACTTATAATTACTCTTATTTTTCAGATGAGGCAAAGAGTTTGCATGGCTCCAAGTCCCAAGGCATACAGGGCTTAAATACTCTGAGCTTAAACCAGTAGAACTTGGTAACATCAGATTCAAAGCCAGACCAACAAGTTCCTGGTGTTCCAGGCGTGTTTCTGGTCAAGATAGCAGAATTCTTTTTGTTTGTTTTTCTTTATGTTTTTGAACCACACTTGGCAGTGCTCAAACCTTACTCCTGGTACTCAGGGGGCCATAGGTGATTCAAGGAATTTAACCCACATTAGCCAGATGCCAGATAAATTCTAACTCCTATACTGTCTCTCCAGACCCAGGATAACATATTTCTGACTGATCTTCATGATAAATCAGAATTTAAAAAAAAATCAAACTTTCCAACTTAAATGCTCAGAAATTTTAATATTATAATTTTTCAAAGTTATTATTTTAAAAGCTAACTTACTATTATAGTTTGGGATTCACCCTAAGTGGTGCTCTGGGCTTACTCCCAGCTCTGTGCTGAGGAGTGACCCTTGGCAGTATTGGGAGTCCTGGTAGTGTGTGGAGTGGAACCCAGTCTTCCTGCATGCAGAGCACGTGTTTAGCTCCTTAAGCTATTTCTTGGGCCCTGGGAGAGTTTTTAAGGAAAATACTTGAGAAGTCAAAGATAACCAGTATGTCAAGCAAGATGTGGCCTGTGTGTTGCCAGCTTGTTTGGGACCTAGCAAGAGAATGAGTTATGAAGTTCCCCTTCCTTGGAAAGCAGTGTTTTGTCCCTGTCCGCTCAATTATTCGTGACTGAGGTCAACTCCACAAAAGGTTTCCCTAACAGTGCTGCCATAACTCCAAATTCCTCTTTTGGAATGGCCTTACAAATCAGCTGTGCTATTCTGTAGTCACTTCCTGTTTTTTGATGCAGCAAACATTTTGCTACACAATTTCAATCATCTTTACCAGATGTGGTTCTGAATGTAGTAATTTCCAGAAATCACATCCAATCTGGATGCAGGGCAATTTTCTGTCTAAAATTCATTCAAAAGAATGTGCCCCTAAATCATTAAAGTATGTGTATAACCTTAAGGATAGCAACATTTAAAAGGACACACACCAGGGCCAGAGGGATAGTACACCCAGTAGGGCACTTGCCTTGCATATAGCCAACCTAGGTTTGAACTCCAACACCCCATATGGTCCCCTGATTAGCACAAGGAATGATTCCTGTGTACAGAGCCAGGAGTAACTCCTGGAAATCACTGGATGTGATCCTAAAAATGAAATAAAAGGGATATACTTTTTCCTTTCTGAACTATCTTGCTAGTTTGAAAGCTAGCCACCAAGACCAGGAAGGCTTCACATTTCAATGACGTAAGTTAGATATTCTGGTTAGTCCTTGTAAATTCTGCCCCAGAAAATCAAAATCCTCTCTCGCTTTCTTCAAATAAGTATTAGCAAGATTCAGAAACTTGAATGGATTTAGTTCAACACTAGGATAATATCTGAAAAATCACCTGAAATCTTGAAAAGCTAAACATGGTATGATACGGCATTGTGAGCTATACCATTTTTTTCTTTTTCTTCTGTAGTTTTTTGGTTTTGAGCCAGTTAACAGTGACTAGTTAGGAACTACTTTTAGTTCAGTGCTCAGGGGCCTGTGGTGCCCTGGTGGTATTACTCAGGGGACCATGTGGTGCTGAAGACAAAATCTGGATCTCCTGCATGCAAAGCATGATTATTACACTAACACCTTTGAGCTTTCTTCCTAATCAAAACATACCAGTTCTTTCTTTTTTATTTTTTGTGGCTATATATATATTTTCTGGCTATATATATATATATAATATATATACATATATATATATATATATATATAAAGCCACAGGAAGGATAAAAATCATGCAATTGTTGCCACTTGGATGGAACTGAAAGAGTAATGTGTAGAGAATGAAAGGTTCCAAAGATGGGCAAAAATTGGTTAAAGCTTACAAAAATTAAAATGTCAAGGATAAAGAAATGATGGAATACTAATGGAATACCACTCAGACATAAGAAGGATTAAGCCATGCAATTTATGATTATATATAGGGGAAACTGGTGAGTATCATAATGAGTGAAGTGAGAGGGGGAGAGACTGACACAGAATGATCTTTCTTATATACTGGACATAAAGAAACATAGTGGTATAATAACAAACCCCCAAAGGCAATGGAAACAAAGAACATGAGAACTGGTGTCTAAAAGGAAACATGTCACTGAAGTGGGCTAGGAGGTAGGACAGGGAGAAGGAAATGACTAGGGTGGAGGGAGGCATTCAACCAGGAGGAGGTGGTTGTACTGAAAGATGGACAAGTGTTATGGTGTTATGTATAAAACCCTATCAGCAACAGTCTGCAAACCATAGTGCAATATAGATATGTAGCAACCCTCTTAGAGGCATACTCTTGGGTAGGAGGCAAATAGCAAGGGGCATTGGTGGAAGGAAGTGGACAATGAATGGTGAAGGGATTGGTGCTTAAATACTGTTTGCCTGCCACACAGTCATAATAGACATTATAATTTCACATTGACAAAAAAAATATATTTAAAAGTGACAAGAAAGAGAGAAATGGGAGGGCAAGAAGAGAACCTTTATACATATTTAGGTAAAGAAGCAAAACCTTAAGCTCATCTGTGGTGTTGAGGTGAAATTTCTATAAATATCTAAACCACTAGTCCCAACACTAGTGATACCATGGAACCCAAACTACAAGAATGAACTTAAAATGAATGACCCAGGAGAGAACCTGGGTCATTGGTGAAGAGAGGGCTATATAGGATGGTGGAACTAGAGGTGGAAACACTATATATCTGAAATCTGATTGAAATCAATTTTGTAGATCATGATATTTTAAATAAAAAATCTTTTTGATATCTTTTTCTTGCCTGATTGCTATGGCAAGTACTTCAAGTAATATGTTGAATAAAAGTGGTGAGAGTGGGCAAATTTGTCTTGTGCCAGATCTTAAAAGAAAATCTTTTAGTTTTCCCCATTGAGAATATATGCCATGGATTTGTGGCAACATCTACACAGTGGAATACTATACAGTCATTAGGAAAGATGAAGTCATGAAATTTGCTTATACATGGATGGACATTGAGATTATTATACTTAGTGAAATGGGTCAGAGGGAGAAGGATAAACAGAATAATCTCACTCATCTGTGGGATATAGGGATAGTAAAAGACTATGTGGAGGTGATATCCAGAGATAATAGAGTTGAGGATTAGGAGGACCAGTCCATGGCAGGAAGCTTGACACAAAGAGCATTGAGTACAGTTAGAGAAGGGTTTACTGTGAATGTGATAACTGGATAGTTCTCTGGACAAGAACTGAGTGGTGCATGGCACTGTTCATTAATAGAAGTGCAAACCACAATACAATGTCGAGAGAGAGAGAGAGAGAGAGAGAAAGAGAGAGAGAGAGACCCAGAGACAGAAAGGGGAGAGGTGAGACCCAAAAACCAAAAAACAAAAAACGAAAAAAAAAGAAAAGAAAAATATAAGTTGACAATTATTTTAAGTGGGCCTGAGTACAGTGGGTGGGTCATTTGTCTTGCACATGGCCAGACTGGTTTGATTCTTGACATCCCAAATGGTCCCTGAGCACTGCCAGGAGTGATCCTAAGTGCAGAAGCAGGAGTAACACCCTCCAAATTTAAATAAATAAAATAAAACAAGGTGATCCTTATGTTGCAAACAGTAATAAACCCATCTAACCTGCCTAGGGGAAGCTTATCTTTGGTTTCACTCCCCTTTTCACAAACTCGGGATTTTCATGAAGAGTGGGGAGGGATCTTCTCTGATCAACTGGGAACTGCTAGGCTTTTCTGCTTCCAGGAGGAAACCCAGGTCCTCAGCGCAAATAAGCAAAAGGGAAGCTGGCCTCAACCAACCAGAAAGTTAGTTTTCCTGACACAGGACTCTTCCGTGAGGAGGATTATGATTGTGTTCCCCAAGAAATGGAAGCCACCCTGCATCAGGCCACCGTTGACTTCAGATGATGAGCCTGAACTCTGGAAGGGAAATTATTAATTATCTGTGAAACATGGAGACCCCTTGCTGCTTTGCCAGATGTGTTGTTCTATCAGATGTGCTGCTTTTATTGAAAGTGATTTTCAGGGTGTTTGAAGAAGCTGATGAGTACCAACTGGTAAAGAAGCATTCCCATATCTTCTTCACAACCCTGCAAGCTTCATGAAAGTATATCTGACAAATAAAAATCATGTACATTGTGTATGGGGTGATTTTGAAGTTTTAAGATATGTATATATGTAAAATGATTGCCATAGTCAACACAGGAAGATATGGATGTGTTGGGTACATTTAATCTTTACTCCAGGGAGAGAAATTGCTTTGTATGGTGGCATACCCCACTATAATCCCCAGCACTACATATAGCTCCAAATCCCTGCTAGGAGCACTTTTAGGTGTTATTGAATAAGTCCCCTGGGTTCCAACTCTGGAATACTGTTGAATTAAGAGTCTGCAGTCTTTTTTTTTTTTTTTTTTTGGTTTTTGGGTCACACCCGGCAGTGCTCAGGGGTTACTCCTGGCTCCATGCTCAGAAATTGCTCCTGGCAGGCACTGATGACCTTTTGCATGAAAGGCAAACGCCTTACCTCCATGCTATCTCCCGGGCCCCTAGAAAGTCTGCAGTCTTAAAATGGTCTGTAAAGTAATTCACACACACATGTAATAAGATTTTGGAAGAGTTCCCCATGTTACCCTTCACTCATATTAGCCAGTTTACAATCCAAGCTTCCTGAAGTTCTGAAAAAACAAAAGGGTAAAAGAGCTTTATTCCTCTCCAATCAAGCCTTTAATCTGAGGGAAAAAAGTCACACTTAGAAGGTGTGACCATCCTGTTTCACCTCCAATCCAAGGTGCTACAGTCAAAGATCCAATGAAAAACAATGTGTAAAGATTGAGGTAGAAACAGACAAATTCGGGGCCGGGGAGATAGCATGGAGGTAAGGCATTTGCCTTTCATGCAAAAGGTCATCGGTTCAAATCCCTGTGCCCCATATGGTCCCCCGTGTCTGCCAGGAGCAATTTCTGAGCATGGAGCCAGGAGTAACCCCTGAGCACTGCCGGGTGTGACCCAAAAACCAAAAACAAAACAAAACAAAACAAAACAAAAAAACCAAAAACCAAAAAACAACAACAACAAAAAAAAAACCAGACAAATTCTGTAATCCCACAATTCCTCCCCTCCAAAAAAAATACTTACTTTTTTTTTAAAAAAAAAAACAAACTTCAAATATGCAATATAGGCATGAAGTCAAAAAGTATTTTTTACTCTGTTTTCTTAGAGTAGATTTATAGTTTGGGGTATTAACTCTTTAATACTTTGAGATGCTTTTTAAAAATATTGTGAGAAATAAAGTTATCTCATTTTTTTGCACATCACAGGCAGCATTTCTAGTAATAATTATGAATAGACAATCCTTTCCCCATTGTGTATTGTTGACACCTTTGTCAGTGATCATTTATCTGTAAGTATAGGTTCTATTTCTAGACTGTTTTGGGTCTATTGGGCTATTCATCTGTTTTTATGGCAGTAACATGTTGTTTTTAAGACTAGAGCTTTGTAGTATATTTTGAAAGCAGAAGTTGTCTTGACTACAAATTTGTAGCTGTTGCTCAAGCTTGTTTCAGCTTTGTTGTGTCTTTTGAAGAGCCAGAAAAATCTTAGAATTGTTTTTCTACTTTATTTGAAAAAAAAGTCACTGAAATTTTGACCAGAATTTTACTAAAATCTATCAATCATTTTGGATGGTAGTAATATTTTAGTAGGTATAAATTTTCTATGCTTATTGACATAGAGATATATTTCTACATAATTGTGTTTTCTTTAACTTTTTTCATCAGCAGCTTATACATTGTGTTATAAAGATCTTTCAACTTCTTAGTTAAATTTAATACTAAATATTTTAATTTTTTTGTTGCTGTTGTTTGTTTTTGAGTCACATGGCGGTACTCAGGGGTTACTCCTGGCTCTACACTCAGAAGTCACTCCTGGCAGGCTTGGGGAACCTACCAGATGGATGCCAGAATTAAAACCGTGGTCCATCCTGTATTGACCATGTGCAAGGCAAACACCTTACTGCTGTTCTATCATTCCAGCTCCAAAAAAACATCTCCTGGCAGGCACAGGGGACCATATGGGATGTCAGGATTCGAACCACTGTCTGTCTTGGATCAGCTGCATGCAAGACAAACACCTCACCATTGTGCTGTCTCTCTGGCCCAAAGTATTTTTATTTTTGATGCTATATTATAAATACATTGCTTTCCTAATTTATTTTTTAGTTAATGCTATTGTCAGTGAACAGAAATACTACTGGTTTTTGTAAGTGGTTTTTATATTGTGTATTGTGCAACTTAACTGAAATTGTTTGTTTTGGGGTTTTTTTTGGGGGGGGATTGGTTTTTGGGTCACACCTGGCAGTGCTGATGGGTTACTCCAGGCTCTGTGCTCAGAAATCTTTCCTGGCAGGCACGGTGTGGGGG
>PVKC010030348.1:0-15059 GCA_004027635.1 Crocidura indochinensis | reverse complement strand
AAAAAAAAAAAAAAAAGTGGCATGGGAGAAGTGGCGCTAGAGGTAAGACGTCTGCCTTGTGAGCACTAGCCTAGGATGGACCGCACTTGGATCCCACCCCGCAGTGTCTCATATGGTCCCAAGCCAGGGGTGATTTCTGAGTGCATAGGTAGGTGTAACCCCTGAGTGTCAAACGGGTATGGCCCAAACAAACAAACAAACAAAAAAATTAAAAACAAAAAAATAATGAAAAAAATGTACAATTTGGTAGTTAAGAATTCACATTATGCTCATCTGGGAGATACAGAAATAGGTTCTATTTAAGACAAAGAACTTATCCAGAGGTATAGTTAATATGAAAAAAATCAATATTCTCTAAAATCAGGCTGCCATTTCTAATAGAACTGACCTTTTCTTCAGATAAATAAGTATTAGTTTCTTTATTTAGGCCTAAGGAAAAAAATGATAAAGGAAATAAAGGGAATATATATATATATATAAAGGCAAGCATTTTTCTTTTTTTGCATTCTATCTGATTAAATTGTGGCCTTTGTTATCAAATGTAATGAGTCATTAAACTATATTATGTAATATAAAAAAAAAAAAAAAATCAATATTCATATGTTAGAGTCTTGCCTTCAACATTCTAAAATTCCCACTAAAATAAGCTTAATAATGGAAACAGTCATAGTGAATTTATATCTACTTAACCCTTTTAATAAAAATGTTTCATTAAGTATGGGACAAAGAATTCTCTTAAAGTAGATACTATACACTGTCACAGAACAGTGACTTACAATATGAAATATAATCCATTTATCCTCAAAATTTTCTGAGACATGTTCTACCTCACTTCAGTTTGGGCTGTTTTAAGCTATCATGGGTATTTTCCCCCCTCTTCTTCACTTACTCATTCTGATCCCTAAGTAGACTTGGAGCTCTCCTATGGCAGAGTCTCCCCTAGGGCATCATAAACCATAGGTTCCTGTTCATTTGCCAGCATACTAAAATACTATCCTATTTTCCACAATCCATATTTATGAATAAGCATTTCCCTGAGCCATTGGAAAAACAACTTTCACTTGCCACGAGAACCAATTTAAAACAAAAGATGATCAAGAATCTTACCAAAACCCAATTGAATTTATCAGTGCTTATGACTACAGAACACTGATAATCAAGGAACACGACAGTGTTGGTGATATGAAAAATCCCAAGTAAAAAATAGTGTTCTATCATAATGGAATGGTGATTTTATTCATAATACAATGTACTGACTTTTCTACAAATTCCAGAAAGAACCTGCAATGGGTTTGAGTTTCTTGGAGAACAGAATGTTTCATTTTGCTCTAATTCATTTTATTAGCAAATTAAACTTTGATATATTGGTCTTGACAAGTGCTTCATGCTGATTGTATTGTGTATGATAGTATAATCACTCCCTGTGCATTCCCACTGGCTGGCTGATTAATGCAATAGATTACCTGCAGCACTGACGGCAAAGGGGAATCATTGTCTTTCTGTACTATTTGTATTTCTATGTATATACACAAAGCACCCATAAAGGGGGTGTGTGTGCGTGCGTGCGTGTACATACATGTACATGGGCACCCATGAAGATGTATATAGGCAGAGTGGGATGATTCAGACAGGAAAAGAAAGAGATTAGTGATGCCTTTAAATTACTGCTTCGCTACACTAAAAAAATACTTAAAAAAAAGTGACAGGCACCCTTAAAGCTCTAAAGAAGTGCTTTAGAATACTTCTGAATACTTCGAAATAGGTGTGCAGCATTGCACTTTGATTATTTATTCATTTATTTGATTGCTACAAATCGTTACTAACCCAAGTACAGAACTTTTTTTTTCCTTTAGAGGAAAATGAGGAGGTGGAAGGAGAGTATAATTTCATGTTCCAATAAGTGGTCAAGAAGAGAAAAGGTCAAAAGATTATCAAATGGACTTCAATACAGGTCTGAAGAAAACTCTCTAGAAAATTAGTTTAAGTGCCTAATAAAATCACTAACCGGACTATTAAATATTGTAAAAGTTTTATGGCTTCTAAACAAAATTTTCTCAGATTACCCCTTCTATCTAGAATATTACTGCTTAGCAAAAAACATCTGTATATGATCAGTACACATAAAAAGGTTTCTGTATTATTCTCATCTTCAAATGTGTATACAGAGTGAGGTCGGAGGTGGGGGATTGGGGAGACTGAAAGGTCAGGCTGATGTTCTTGGCAGCAGTCTCAAAGTTTTCTGAAAGATTTTTTTCCCGGGCCCAATTGCCCCATTGGGGTTCCTGCAATCCAATCCTACTGCTCATGTCTTCTAGAATAGATGTCTGCAGTGTCTAACCTAAACCACGTTAAGACTGTAGACAGCTTCAAGATTATCTGATTCCTGAATGTGTTTCTCTTTTCTTCCATGTCTGTCAAAGCAAAATTTGAAATTTACTAAAGAGCCCTAAAATGAAAGGGACTGGGAAGCATGACCGAGAGTGAGCAAGGTTTAACTAGGAAGAGTTCAAAATCACAGCACTGAATTTCTATTTCAAAAGTCATCTTTTCTTTTCTTTTCTTTTTGGATTGAGGGCCATACCTGGTGATACTCAGAACTCTGTGCTCAGGGATCACTGACAAAGTTCAGGGGTTCGTATGGAGTATCAGATTTAACCAGAATAAAACTCATGCAAGGCAGATGCCCTACCCACTATGATCTTTTTAGAGAGCTTAGAGATGAATAATTAAGTCATACTGAGGACAACTACTGTCACTATTCTTGCCTATTTACTGAGACCAGAACCTGAGAAAATAACCCTAGAATCAGTTATTAACTCATTTCAAGCTCCATAAGTATGGCACCTCTATATTTCCATGTAAAGTTCTATACTTATTTTAATTTGGAAAAACAAAATAAAACACATTTCATGATTAGATAAACTTAGAACAGTCACAAAAATTTACTGGTAGTCAATTATCTGTTTGTCCTCTGAAGTACAAGGGAAAGTTATTTGTAGAAGTCATTGCTTGCATAACTCTATGAAAACCTGTTACTTTAAATTTCTGATAATATTAACTGTTCACATATACATTTTAAGTCTCCGTATCCTTTGCGCTCAAGAACTCATCATGGTAAGTTTGACAAACACAATGGTGAAAGTCAATCTATCTGATGGGGCACAGAAGGGCCTGACTCCTCACTTCCACTCTCCTGCCCATCCCTGGGGCTCTGTGAGACAGTCTCAACCTGGTTTCAGGGAAAACCATTAATCACCTATTTGGTCCCTTCTCCCCACTCATTTCCCCAACTTTTAAAGTTGAAAAGAATTCTGACAACCATTATAAAGCACTGTGCTCAGCAGCAGTTTCAGTGTTCTCCTGGCTTCATTCCTTTTAGTCTAGTTCCTGGCATCCCGAATCCCTGTGATGTCCCTTGGGAATCTCGGGCAACATAAAGTGACACTTTTCAGTCCCTGTTAATTTTTTGTATGCTGCCATTTTAAAGTGAGAAATAGTGAAAGGAAAGGACCCCAACCTGTCTGTCTTCATTTTCATTTTCTCACCGCTATATGTCTACCAAGATGCTACTCTCTAGAGATTCAGAATCTAACCAGGAGACTCTGCCAGAAAACGTTCCATTGGTGTCGATTCTTAGGGAAAATGTAATTTAGAAAGGAACAGAAAAGAACAGCATAGAGAAAATTTCTAAAATTGCTTTCTGGAAGAATAATACATTGTGCAATACACTCCTATTAATGACTACTAGAAAAAGTGTATCTACTATCAATGAATGTATATTGTAAAGAAAATGAGTAAAGAAAGCAACTGGAATGCATCCTTAGAATGACTTATGCTACCAACAAACCACATTTATAATATAAGATGCTAACATGCATTACAATGAATTACAAGAAATCTTACCCTTTAATCAAATCTCAATAGTCTATACTTAAAATAGGGTTTAAAAATACATAAGGGGTGACTCCTTGATGTTGTTACAAATTATCTAAATGTATACTAAATAATTTAGATGACGAAAACATAATTAAGAATTTCTAATTGATTAGAGAACAGGTTCTATAAAATTGTCTTTAAATCATGAGAACTGATTATTTTGCACATTTTTTTCTCTTTCCATTTATGACTATACCAGTTATTTTGAATAGAGTAACATAAAATACAGTAGCTGCAATCAACAGATGAGTAGAAGTATTTACCTTAGGATAGCTGTGTACAGAAACATGCCTTTGGTTAACTTCTGGCCCAAAGAAAAATTTCCCTGCCCATTTAAAGGAGCAACCTCTGTATATCTCCACAGTAGAGGAAAATTCAGAGGCTGCTGACTTGAGAACACAGGACAACTCAATTTTAAGAGACAGAAAGTGGAAGGGACCACACACCACGGTGGGGGGGGGGGGGGGGGGGGGGGAGAAACAATCCAGACACAGACAATCCAGCAGCAGAGACATTCTGAGAACAGTGCTGGTGAGAAGCAAAGCCTCCAGAGAAAGACAGTTGGAAAAGTCTCTTTTTTTAGAGTGAGCCCTGAGTAATGAGACAGAAAGTAGACTGACTCCAGAGCAGAAGTCAGAGAGTATGCTGACGGGGTGTGCAGAGACCACACACCACATGAGGCTCAGATCAGTGTGAAGGCCCTGATTTAGGCCAGGCAGGGCAGAGACAGGGACCTGAATCCGAATACCTGAAGATCTTACTTTGACTCCTTAGCACAGTGGACTGAAAATATCAACTGTGTAGGTAGAACAGGCATTGTATAACAACCAGAAGTTTATTACATAATGTGATTCTCAATGGCACAGTTTTGGTTACCCTACAGTAGTGTATATGTTTCTAAGTCTGAAATGAAAAGGTCCCATGTACATATACATGGGCCACCAGACTAGATTTACAGGTGGTAGCTACCAGGATTGTGGAATTCAGGGATGGTAGCAGGCAAGGCAACTTTCTCCAGAGACTGCCTGGCAAGTCAGGTAAATAACTTCTTTAAAAAATACCCAGTCTGGGGCCCGGGAGATAGCATGGAGGTAAAGGCGTTTGCCTTTCATGCAAAAGGTCATCGGTTCGAATCCCGGTGCCCCATATGGTCCCCCGTGCCTGCCAGTAGCAATTTCTGAGCATGGAGCCAGGAGTAACCCCTGAGCACTGCCGGATGAGACCCAAAAACCAAAAAAAAAAAAAAAAAATACCCACTCTACAACAAGTTAGACACAGAGGGGACCACTTATACTAGCAGCCCAGAGGGTAAAGAAGGGGGGAGGACAACATTAGTGGTAGGAATGCCCCTGATTCAATGTCACTATGTACCTAAAAAATTACTGTGAAAGATTTGCAATCCACTTTGGTCAAAATAAAAATTATTATAAAAAAAATGTCAAGGGTGCTCTGTACTTAATATATCATCTACCTATATTTAGTAGTTGGACTAAAATGGGGAGTAAAGTAAAAACCTAGATTCCTATTATGCCTTCTCTCTGAGAAGTAAGAATAATAAACAGAGTTGGATTGAGAATCTTTAAGACATTTTTTTTAAATGAAATGTGCTACTATTGTCCTCCAACCATTTGAGGGAATATTTGTCTTGGTGGCTATTTTGTTCCTTTATTTCTAGAATATTCTCATTACTTTTCCTCTACAGGTTCCATCATGAACACATTGTAAAACTATATTAAAATGTGAAGTCTTTTAACTAATATGAAAATAAATTTCTCTATCAAAGCGCTCCTCAGTTTATTCTTAATGCTTAGTCTAATGAGGTAATAACAACTGCATCTTTCTACCTACTCTTTACTACCAGTAAACAGTAGCACATTCAACAGTAAAATCAAAAATATTTTGAGATTTATTTCTCTTGACATAGCATGTGTTTAATACACACTAGTGAGCCATGTGAAACTACCAGAAAGAAAGAAAGAAAGAAAGAAAGAAAGAAAGAAAGAAAGAAAGAAAGAAAGAAAGAAAGAAAGAAAGAAAGAAAGAAAGAAAGAAAGAAAGAAAGAAAGAAGGTAATTCTATCATGAGCAACAAACTGTATTCTTGTGCTCAGAGAAAACAATTTCCTGACACAGGACTCACTGGAATCGCACCCCACAATTAGAATGCCACACAAGTTTTTAAGTCTGTACTGATATCTTTTTGCTGCAAGGGGACTTGGGGAATTATTTGTTTTCTCCAAGGCACTAGCAGAGAATAACTACGTAAACCACACTAGAATGTCTCTAATCTCAATGAGAAGTAGTTCTACTTTAGCTATTCACTAACAAGTATCATCTTCAAAATATGAAAGGCTTAACTTGGAATCTACTCTAGAATCTAAGTAAGAAACTCAAAACATTGGGGGCGAGAACATTTGGGAGAATTACTAAGCCTATAGCTTTCAAAGACGTAAAACTGACATTTCCCAAAAATTTCTACAGAATTATCTAAAAAAGCCAAGTCTGTAGAATCTTATTTCTAGCTGTGAGCAAAGGCCATACCAAATTACTTGAAAGTATAATTTTGAATGTGTGGCTTAAGCATATTTGCTTCCTTATTCAAATATATTATAGGTGGGTGTAGAAGAGAGACGCCCACCTGCCAAAAAGATTACTTGTTATCTGGGAAAGTAGATTGGAAAGCATCATGAATCCGTGGAGCAAGTAATTCTTGGTATTTTAGCGATAATGTGACAATATTTTGGCAACTAACTATATTGGCAATAAATAGATGGAGTTCTCCACATTTTATTGAAGTCAACCATTCTAAGTGCCCTGAATTTATACTCAAAAGTATCCAGCATCATACAGGGTATATTATAGCTATCTTCTTAAATGGTTAAACTAATATAATAAAATTCAAATTAGAAGAAAAACATCCAACTACAGCTGTTTCTGATCACAACAATTTTTGGATCAGAAACTTTGAAAAAACTGTGAGAAACAATCTTGTGTATGAAATGAATGAGCATACAAAGAGCAGGAGAGTACAGTTAGGGTAGAAAAAAGATTACTGTGACCATGATACTTGGAAATGATCATTCTGGACAAGAACTAGGTACAGAAAAAGGATAAAGTGCTATGTATAATGTCCCTTCAGTAACAATATTACAAACTACAGTGCCCAAAAGGAAAGACTGAATAGTCATGCAGGAAGAAGGGAGAAATGGGGAGGGGTGAGAGGAAAATTGGGGTCATTGGTGGCAGTATATGTGCACTGATCGAGAGATGGGTGTTGGTCATTATATGACTAAAACTTAATTATGAACAACTTTGCAACCCTGTACCTCACTATGACTCAATTAGAGATTTATAAATTTAAGTTTAAATTAATTTAAAATTAAAAAAGAAAAACCTCCAAAGAAATGAATGAGCCAAGCTCAACGCATCAAGACTCTTGCAAAGATAGTTCAGTTTCTCCCTAAGGAAGACTTTTATGCTAGAAATAAAAATGTCTGACTCAACTCATGGAAGTATTTGAAATTTGGAGGGTTGGGAGGACATGTATTTCATAATACTTGGAAACAAAAATTTAAATATTTTTCCCGTTATAAAACTATAATTAAATCTTACTTAACTGATTCCTCTAATGACCTCCATTTTAATTAAGCTTTAATAGACAGGCAGTCACAACCTATAGTTTTTTGATGCAAAGTAAAATTACAGAGTATGAAGACATTTAAGAGCCCAATCAACACAGATGAGAGGTTACAGTAGATCCCACTCATCCCATAAGATGCCTACAGTCATTAAGCGTGTGAACAGGCAGCCATTAGGGTCAACAGTAGGTGTGCTTACCACTGATCAGCATTGTATTATTCTTTGAAATCCAAGTGTTAGTTCTGTGATGTGATTTTTCAGAAAATTTGCATATTATGAAGTAAAGAACACAGCTGAAGGGGTGTGTGTTCAACAACCCTATTACATGTGTAGGCTCTACAAAAGTAGTAGACTCTATCATTGCAATGAACTATCAATGTTAGGATGTTAATATACAGTCTGCTTATCGTTAAGAAGACCATCATACAAAACTCATCTTAAGACTGCCATGTATTTGGGAAAATGAGCATCACGAGAAAAAGTAAAATTAATATTTGAAGAAGAGTCCAATACAAGATAAATGTATCTGAAAATGAAATGCACTAAACAGAATCTTAATAGTATGCATATGTATCTATTTCATGCTACATTATGAAAATCAAGAAGTAAATCACAAAAATTAGCTCAGATCAAATGAATATTATAGGCACTTATTTTAGAAAAGAGGACCTAACCATTATGGTAGGCAGAGGAGGGGAAAAAGATATAGGGTTTGTTATTACCTCAGAGAAATTTACATACATTTGAGAGAGAAAAAGTAAAATGAATGCTATTTCTAAAACTAAATTTTGAAATGTCAATAATTAAAGTTTAATAAGAGACATATGCTCAAAAATTGCCTATCTGTAGAAGATGGCCTATCCTTATCTATGAGAAAAATTAAATTTTATAATCTGGTTAACAATCTGAAGTCTCGAAATCACTCTGCCAAGAAAGCAGAGTCCTTTGGCGAAGTAAGACATTCTTGCTTGTTCAGTTACATCAGATTGAAGTTTCCAAGGCAGACTTATTTTTTTCCTGGTGTATTGGCTATTGCCAGAAATGGACCCATCGAATCCATCGGTGCTAAGGAGTTAAGCATCTGAGATTTAATTTAACAGTTTCAGCTTTATTAAGCTGTCACAGAGAGGCCCCACTTTGATAACAGTAGCTGCTCCAATTATGGCTTGGTTTAGGGTTGACAAGTATAATGATTCATTCGTGGCACATGAGAAGCAATAAAAGGTTGTTTTGCATTACAGCTTTAAAAATGTGGGCACTTTTTTCATTTAATTTGTCACTTAGCTTTTGCTAAGAGGACATTTAAATTGCAGTAAAAGGCAAATGGGGCTTTTAGTTTAAATGTAATCCCCATATTTAAATGATCTGTAATGGCGCAGTGTTGGAGTGGGAACACTATTGTCTCACAGTGGGTCCTGATGGTGACATGTGACATTTGTATTCAGGTCCTGTATTATCCATGTGGCTAAAGGGCTTCCAATTTCATTTCACAGCCAGAAGCCTGCAGAAAACACCAATTAACTTGCAGATCCCATTTGCCGACAAAACTCAGCCTCTTCTCAATGTCTGGCATCTGGCAGTGCTCAGCATTTAATTCCAAAGCAGAGCCTTGAAGCAATGTGAGCTCTGTGCAGGGGCACAAAGTCAAATTTCCCCATTTTATTAAGAAGCAAAATTCTTTCCTTTCGAGGTCCAGAAGCAACTTTTTAGTTAATTTTTTGGTGAATGATTATTAAGATGGGATAGCAATTGTTACTTCTATGTGGGACTGTTCAGAGGACCTGGATCCCATTTAACTGACAACTCAACTCAACTCTCTAATAGATATGGGAGAATTTATAGAAGTCTAGAAATGATTGAGGGAGAGGTCAATGGAAGAGAAAAAAGAGGGCAAAAAGATGTATTCTTTACACTTGCCTTAAACCAAGAAGTTTTATAAATCTTGTTCATGATTAGAAAGTAGCCCAAGGCCAAAGAGGCAGCTCAATAGGCTAAGCACTTGCTTTGCACGCAGAAGACCTAGGTTTGATCACTGGCACAATATAGTCCCCAGAGTACAGCTGGCAGCAACCCTAGAGCTCAGAGTAGCTCACCACCATCTCTTACCACTCTCACCACCATCCTGTACAACGATTTTTAGCTTCTCCCAAAGAAAAGAAAGTAGTCTACCAAAGGGAGTAATTGAAAACAGGTAGCAGATATATTTGAAAAGCAAATGTTGTCATTCATAGTCAGGTTTATAAAAACACATCCTATTCATAGTAAAAAAGGGAACCTAGAGGTAAAATTCTTTACCAACTTGCTATATTCCTGGGGCACTCCATGTGATCTTGTGTAATACTTCTAAATACCCCAATTATGTTACCTTCACACATGATGATCTCACACGGTACATCCACACATAATGACATCATGTGGTTTCTTTATACAATAATAGCTTTCCTTGGTTTGGACCAGACATGGGATTGATCAGCACAACGTGGTCTATCATTAGCCATTAGCCAAGTGACAGAGAGAAACGAAAAGTGTATCAAACTCTACTATCTACCATTAAGACTAGTCATGCAGCGACCCTTACAAAATATACCCACAACATATAATCAGGAAGGCTCTATCCAGTATTTATAAAAACATCTTTTTGTCACATAGAGATTTCTTAAAGAGATAAAGTAATTAATAAACATATTATTCGTTAATTTCCTAGATATGAGCATTAGGTAGTAAAAATCATCTGTCCAAAATTTCCCAGGAACATACTATAGTATTTGTCATTTTTTTTTCCAGATATATTTATACCCTTTTTCACTGGGGCTTTAAAAAAGTTAAAAAAAAAAAAATCTGTCTGCTATTTTTTTCATTGACAAGCAACAGTTCATCTAAAAATAAAAATCAAATATCAAAAATAAAATAAATGGGGGCCCGGGAGATAGCATGGAGGTAAAGCGTTTGCCTTTCATGCAAAAGGTCATCGGTTCGAATCCCGGTGCCCCATATGGTCCCCCGTGCCTGCCAGGAGCAATTTCTGAGCATGGAGCCAGGAGGAACCCCTGAGCACTGCCGGGTGTGACCCAAAAACCAAAAAAAAATAAAATAAAATAAATGTTCAAACTATTTTGATACATTTAAATAAGCAAAAAAGAACAGATATAGGAGGAACTAAATTTTAGCTGAAATATAGCTGAAATAGTAACAATATTTTTCTAGAGATAAGCAACCAACTCTATTATATAAAATATCAAGTTAAAATAGTATTTTTTTTCTGTAAAAGACAGATTCCTGGGGGTTAGAGGAATAGTAAAGTGAGTAAGATGTTCACCTTGCACAGTGCTGACCCCAAATTAGAGTCCCAATATTGCATATGGTCCTGAGTCCACCAAGAGTAATTTTTGAACAAGAACCTGAGAACTAACATTCCCAGAGCCCCCTCCCACCCCCCAATGAAGCCTGGATTGTTTTCTGCAACATTACACAATTCCCCTTAAACTCTGCCAAGGTTGTTTCCTGCAAATGCCAACCCAAGTTCTCATGCTTTTCTCCAGCAATACTCTGACTATGCACCTTAAAATCCAACCAGTCTTATCCAAACATGACTCAATGGTAATCCATCAGGAAACTTGTATTTACCCAGTTCATCCCAGAGCTGCCTATATTTGTCAGTCATTGCAGTGCCTTGTTGCCTCCAAAGTGACAGGCGTGGGTCTGCCATGAATTGCTCTGTTATCAACGTCAACATGCGGGCCCCATTGGAGTCCCTCATCTTCAACATTTCCCGCACCTAGTAAGAGCAAAACAACAAACATTAAAAAATATTTTAAAGCTGTACTACAAAAAAAAAAAAAAAAAACAGAGCATTTTCCTTTATTTCTTCCCAGGGATTGGGTTAAGTTGTGAAACACTCCCTCTTTCTTAGATGAAAAATGGTAAAAATGAGTTTTTATCTTGTATAATAATTTGATCCAATTTTTTTAAATTATAAGAAACAAAATATTCAACAAATTTTATAATATAAAAAGTACAAACTTTTTTTTGGGGGGGGGGAATTATCAATCTACAGAGAAAAATAACCAAAATAGATCATTTGGCACTTTACTGAAAACTAATTATACTTACCTATTAGCAGCAGAGCCTTATAAGTAGTTCATTAAGGAATTGATATGATAATGCTTACATTAGTAACATTTGTTCTTCATTTTTTTTAGAAAACAGATTTATCGAGATACAATTCATATAATGTACAACTAACCAACTTAAATGGTATAATTCTTTTTTTTTTTTTAGGTATAAGACTTGTATGAATCATCAGGGTCTTGTTTTGTTTTTCCTTTTCATTTTGGTTGATGTTTGTTTTCAGCTTTAGGAATGTTTCTTGCTATGCTCAGGGATCATTTCTGGTGTAGCATTGGAGACCATATGTCTTCAGTTTTTAAGATGATTAGTAACTTCTTTTGTACACCTGCCCCCCCCCCTTTAGCACAATAAGCATATTATCTTATATGGGACTATTCTCACGATATTAAGAGGAATGAACTGGGCTGTTGGTTCAAGATCTCTCTGACTCCCAAGGTGTTCTATGAAACAGTCATTAACCCTGAAAATTAACTGGTCTCTAAAGCTTGAGCCATCACTTGATATGCCACATTCCCGAAATGAAAAATAAAAAAGCCCAAAGAAAAGGAAGAAAATAAACAAACGCAATGCTAAATATCTTTACAAAAATCTCAATGTACTGAATCATTCCAAATTGTGCACGGTTATGTATTCAAGAAACAGGTATCCTAAATGAATACCTATTCTGTTTGAAGGAAATTGTTGGAGGAAGGTCCTAAGTTTTACCAAAGAGATAAAGGAACCCTTTATTCAGGATTCCATCTATGTGAAAGGTATAAAAGGATGACAAAATGATCTAAGCAGCTCAAACCATGAAATCAATAGATTCTGCTTCAGGCCAATACTCTGACAAGCAATTCATAGGCTTTAGCAATGGAGTCCTGTAAAAAACTTAAAACACTCTATACTGAGCCATAATGGTTGTGAATGGCTGTGAGGGTTGTTTTAAGTAATTGTAAAAAGGAAATCAATTTATTCCCAAATTGAAAGTAAAAAATTAGTACTGAAAAAGCATATGAAAGGTCCAGAGTGATATCACAGTGTGTAGGGACTCTACCTTGCACATGGCAGAGCCAGGTTCAATCCCTGGCATGGGATGCCCAGAGTAACCCAAGTACCACTAGGTATGTAAAAAAGGCAGACAACTAGAAAGAAAAATGAGTTACCATTTACTGGAGATTGTGCTAATGAGTTTTATATTTACATTAACTGTTTCGTGTTAAGATAATGCATAAAGTTGGCAAAATTATAATGACTTTTTTATAAATTCTGAAACTATGCCTCAAAGAAGTTAGTTAAGAAATTTGCTCAAAAGACAGGTAGAACAACTGGGAATAAACCCTAGATTTATCTTCACTTCAAATATTATGTCATTTATGAAATGAGATGCTACTGTTTCTTCTACAGCACATGTAAGGTGTACGTTTTATATATATATATATATATATATATATATATATATATATATATATATATATATATATATAGCCAATGCAGGCCAGTCTAATACGACTTGTACACTGCTTCCACAATGTATTTATTGCTGACATGAGGATCAATAAAATAATTCTTGTATGTCTAAATTATACATATCTTTAACACAGGCCTCTCTGTGATGTATCTAATTTACTGCTTTATTTTCCTGATTAATTTCTAACCCATTACTCAGCAATATCAGTGAAAATAAATTTTACTGTTGTGCATATAAAACAGAACTATTAATCAACACTCAAGTACATCTGTAACCTTACAATTATTCTTAGATTGTTGACTTTGAGGTACTATGAGTTTAAAATGCTTATGAATTACTGAACAATGGCTGAATCATGCACGATGTACTTTTTACAGTGAAAAGTATTTTACTATAATCTAATACCTGGCAATATGGCAATCTATGTTATATGAGATAAATATTAAGACTATTGATTAATCAAAATATTTATTTCTGGCACTAGTTTTAACAGACTTTTCTTTAAATCTTCCTGAACTAAACATTTAAAAAATTATTATGATTATTAGAAGCTGCTTAAAAATTATCAGTAAGCAGTTATCTGTTCCTTTAAAGTCAATTTGAGTATATTACCTATAACGATGGTTATGTCCATTAAAGGACAATTACTATAAAATAGTAAATTTATCCTGTTTTAGAGTTGTGTTTATTATGTATTTTATTATGCATTTCTGTATAAAGCAACAGATACAGCTTCTACTTAAAAGGAATTTACAGCTAAGAAAATAGGCCATAAAATTAAGGGCCGGAATGATGGTGGCATCGTCGGTAGGATCTTTACCTTGCATATGAGTGAACCGAGTTTGACTGCCAGCTTCCCAGATGGTCCCCTGTGCCTACCAGGAGTGATTCCTGAGTGCAGAGCCAGAAGTAACCTTTATGCACAACTGTGAGTGGCCCATAAAAACAAAAATTGTGGTGACAGAAAAATAACACGGGAGCTAGAGGATAGTACATTTGCTTTGCAAACTGCTGACCAGGGTATGATTTCTGGAATTCCATATGTACCACCAGGAGTGATTCCTGAGTGCAGAGCCAGGAATTAACCCTGAGCATCACCAGATGTGGCCCCCCCCCCAAAAAAAATTAATCGTAGCATTTGCCAAAGTTTAATATCATTTAATATTATGACCACAACTTTATGGTTAGTTAAATTTATATTACATAAATACTTATGATATATAATAGGCACATATTATATATAACATATAAATCGAAACTGATAAATGGCTATGATTCATACAAGATTTAAAACTTAAAATTAAATACAGATCTAAATGACTATAAAACTATGCTTTGAAACTAATTTAAAGACATTATTTTTTAAAAAAGCACTTCCTTAGGACTGCATTCAAAATTATGTTCTACTTGAGATTAGGTAGAAAAAAAATCAAAAACTTCAAAAGATGGCATTTTAAATAACATTAAGCTACTTACTTTTAGTATTGAAAGATTTTTCAAAACTATTAAAACTGTTACCATTTTGTTAATATGAACAAGAGATAAAAATGATCCACATTTTGTCTAATGTCACCAAGTAAACTGATGCTTCAAGTACAACAGAAGTTTCTAATTAATTTTATACTCTATTCTTAAAAAAAATAACGTAAGAAGCCTTTATCCTATTGTAAACATGATCATAGATTTCTCTCTATATGTGTTATTAAGGTATTTCTTGAAAAAGAAATAATCATACCTTTGCAAAAAGCAAATTAAGTTGCTTCCCTGATCCGTGGTACCCGCCCTGGGAAAGGAACAGTTTAACCTGTTCTTGAACCTGCTCTTCATCTAAGTGCCAGCAGTTTTCATCATCTATACTAGCACCTGCTGTTGGATCAGGAGCACCTAGAAATAGAAAGAAAGAAAAA
>PVKC010030347.1:0-14844 GCA_004027635.1 Crocidura indochinensis | reverse complement strand
ATATATACCAGTATCTGGCACTTATATTATTTGCTAGTGAGTTTAAAACTTTTTTAGTGGGGCCTGGGAGATAGCATGGAGGTAAGGCGTTTGCCTTTCATGCAAAAGGTCATCGGTTTGAGTCCCGGTGCCCCATATGGTCCCCAGTGCCAGCCAGGAGCAATTTGTGAGCATGGAGCCAGGAGTAACCCCTGAACACTGCCGGCTGTGACCCAAAAACCACCCCAAAAAAACCACTTTTTTAGTATTTAAAAAGAAGTCCTAAGCAATTCTCCCATTGTGGGGTCCCCTACATCTTATTATCTCAGAAAAGCAATTCTATTTCACTCCCTCTCTTTATTCTCTCCACTTATCCTTTCCTTAATCAGTTACCACAGTTCCTAATTAAAACTACAAATAAAATGAAGACCTACTATTTATTGATTCAACCACAAAAATGACTTATACTACACTGACAGTGACTTCTAAGAGTATAAAATCAAAACAAAAACCTTAGCCAAAATAGTTCTGCTCCCACAGATTGTACAAACACATACCAAGTTGCAATAGAAGTTTCCTTTTCTAATGTCAATATGAACTGCGCAGGTCACAACAGTATCATAAAAAAGAACTGGAGATTAAGTTTTTTGAAACTTAAGATGCTGGAGAGATAATATTGTCAGCAAAACACTTGCCTTGCATGCAGTCAACCCAGCATAAGTCCAAGACTCAACATGTGGTACACACAAATCCAGCCAAGAGTGATACTGGAATGCAGAGCCAGGAATAAGTCCTGAGTTCCCCCAAAAAACTAAAATAAAACTTCTCTTTAGTTCACATCAGAAACAACTTATATCTGACTTACAAGAATGAAAGTTTTGTCATTCTCCATCTTTAAACGAGGAAAAGAAAATTAAACAACAACAACAACAACAAATCAGCAAAACCTATCCGGTATGTTAGTCAATTTTCTCATAAATATGGTGAACTTATCTCTTTAAATCAGCCTTAATAGGGAAGAAAGGATTGATTACTATTTGAGTAAGAAAAACGAACTTCTCATCAAATTATCTAAAAATTGGGGGGAAATGTTAAGCCATATGACATTGAATGACACTACATAATTTACAGCTCACCTGAAGCTGAAAGAACAAATCACCCATTACAAAGGTGAATCTGGAATTAGTATTGACAACAATGAGAACACAGCTCTGCCCTTTCTTTCCAGTCACTAGGACAGAAAATTTATAAAACGGCTGCCTCTGTTCTGGTGAGTAATCATGCCACATTGTTCCCATATATGAAAACTAATGGGACAGATGCTGCTTGCAAGGTTCGCTGAAATTCAATGTAAAAGGGGCTGTATTTTTTTTTAAGCAGCAAGAAGAGAGGTATCCTGTTATGTCTAAACTGAATATTTATTTAAACAAGAATTTAGTTTACTTTTTTGTATTCATATGAACAAATTTACAGATGATTTTTAAAAATAAACAATTTTCTATCTGAGGCTATTTCTTATTTGTAACATCTATAATATCCAAGTGTAGGGGCCGGAGTGGTGGCACAAGTGGCAGGTGTTTGCCTTGCACGCGGCTAGCCTAAGACTGTGGTTTGATCCCGCAGTATTCCATATGGTCGTCCAAGCCAGGAGCGATTTCTGAGCATATAGCAGGAGTAACCCAGAGCATCACTGGGAGTGGCCTAAACAGAAAAAAAAAAAAAAACCCAAGTGTATATCGGGACTTTTAGCAATGCAATTGCTAGTCCAATAGTGATAGGAAGGCAAAAATTGTCCTAAAAATTCAAAAGGAGAAATTAGACAAAACAAGTAAAATTCAAAGATCAAAGGATTATATTTGTCTATATGATTATTCATAAAACAAAATGGATAGGCTACTGTGTTTCTGGTTTTAAGCTAGGAACTAAGATTAAAAGAAGTCATTTCCTAGTTTTAAGAAGCATTCAGTAATTCAGTAGTGTATCTATAATTTAAAACAATTATAAACTGTAAAGAGTAATATGTTGATTGGATAAAGGTATAAGGGTAGATTTGAAGGTGAAACCTGATGCTCAGAAAACACTCCTACCCATTACTGACTTTGGTATAAAAAGTTATATATCATCAGCATAAGGAGCACTCACAGAAAAAACTAATCTAAATGATAAATTTTGTGATTTTCCAAAACATAACAAAGTCTTAAATTTCATAATCAAATAATATAATTTTATAAACAAATAACAAACAATTTCAAATCATAACATTTATACATTAATTCACGAGTCTGAACTGATCTGAACACATAAAGTCAGTATATTGCATATCATGTAGAGAGAAGCAGGGAGAAAATAAGGACTTTGTAATAGTAATTAGAAATAAAGAGCATTATCATCTAAGACAAAATTACCTACAGAAAGTATATAAAGCAAATGAAACAGGTGTAAGTGAATATATGTCTAGATAATGATGTCCAAGTGATATTATGTGACTGTAATTTCCATTGAGGAGTCAGATAGAAATCATGTTCATCAAAATTGTAAGAGCATTAGCCCAGTATTTAGAGAAACTAAGGACCCTTTTCTACCATTTTATGAAGGAAAAAGTCTTGAGTTAATCAATCATTTCTGGTCTGTGAAGTTCATTCACAATTATAAAATGAGTGGGCTTGAAAAAATTAGATTTCAAACTGTATGGTAATTAGCTTGGTAAGGAGTGATGGGGGCTAAGTCAATGGTTCCACCACTGCCTTTTGCACACAAAGGAGTTAAAAGGGAAGCTTTGTCTGGAAAATACAGATTATATAATTTAAAATACAAAGACTTGATGGTCTCTGAAATTTGTGAAACCCTAATATTATCCAGCTGTTTTTAAGGACTGTTCAAAATTTGTAAATGAAAACAGAAATACCACAATAACTTGAATTGTTTAAAACATGGTAGTAGTGTGAATTATTTACAACAGAAATGTACTAGTTATAGAGGAGCAGAACAATACCACAGAGAATATGGTGCTTATTTTTCATGCAGCCAACACAGGTTTGATTCCCAGTATCTTATATGGTCCCCAGAACACAAGGAATAATTCCTGAATACAGACAGGAGTAAACCTGAGCACTATGGGGTATGGACCCCAAAATAATAAAAATGTACCATATTTTAAAAAATAGAAATTTTCTTGGTATAATATTCCACTTACCCCTAAAATTAAATGGATGGAATAACTAGAATGCTTTTCATTTATTTGTTGTTATTATTGTTCTTTTTGTGACTAAAACCCAACTACATTCATGTTTGTAATCATGGTGTTTAAATAAAAATAAGAAATTAAAAAAAAGAAAAAATTACCAATAAAATAAGCTGGCACCATTTCCTGATATTCTTTTCTTATAGAGCATTTTTCCTTTCTTTTTTCTTTCTTCCATTTTTCTTCTGTCCTCCCTTTCTCTTTTCTTTTTCCTCATCTCTTTCTTTTCTTATATCTGTGGTTTCTGCCTTTAAGGAAGGCAAATTATTGAGTCTCATGTTTCACAATATTGCAGTGAGTTCCTCTATGTCTACATGGCTAAAGACTAACTGCTTAAAAAATTTTCAAAATTTTTATAATCTAGTATTTTCTTTCTCTCTAGCATATACTCTAGGAAAAAAATCATCCCATTCTAACAAATAGATGATACCTAAAATTATCATGAGCTTTTAAAAGAATTTCTGTTAGCCCAAAATGCCTCTTTCTTGCATTCTAAAAAATTATTTTTATCTTTCAAAAATCAAGTTAATGGTTATTCCTTAAGCAATGGTTTTGAATACTCCTTCTGTTACTTCAATAAGAGAAAGAGGAAAACATTGAAATAACAAGTACAAGACACTAAAATTACATAGTCACATGACAAAGAATTTGTCAGTTAATTAAAAAAATAATATAGCATAGAACATCCTAAAACAAATATGGCAGAGCAGAAACTAAGTGCCTTACACGCACTAACCTAGAACAGACCAGAGTTCGATCCCCTGGTGTCTCATATGGTCCCCGAAGCCAAAAGTGATTTCTGAGCGCATAGCAGGAGTAACCCCTGAGCGTCATCAGGTGTGGCCCAAAAACCAAAAAAAAAAAAAAATTTAAAAATATACCTTAATTAGAAATAAGCATTTTTAGTTACTTTGGAAATATGCTTTAGTGAATTAGCCCATGAATGAGTTTACTGATAAGCCTATTGTTTATTAATCTAAACTATAACTCACCATTCCTAGAAAATACTTCCATCTTCTCTTTTCCCAGAAAAAGGAAAGCATCTCTTTTTTTATTGCCTTGTAACCAGACAAGGCAGTTTACTGTGAGGACATGGTTTTATCATCTTCCAACATGCCAGGTTATTGCCAATGAAGTATTTTCTTTTTTATTATTTGTTTGGGGTTTTGTTTGTTTGTTGCAGTTTGAGGCTGATTTCTGTTTCTACACTCAAGAACAACTCTTGGCATTGGTTGAAGAATCATATGGGATGCTGGGAATCAAACCTGGTCAGCATGTGCAGGGCAAATGCCCTACCTGCTGCATTATCACTCTGGTCTATAAAGCTCTTAATTATTCCATCTGTAGGTTTCTCTTTTGATAGACCCATGAGTGTCAGTAGAACTGGATTTCATGGATATAATACTTTACAACCATCTTAAAGTTTGAAAAAGAAGAAATATCCTTTAAGTCATTTGGAAGAACGTAGTGATTCATATAGCAAATGATTAAATTGGAGTGAGGTCAGAATAAGATTTCTTATTTGCTAAAAAACTAGCCGAATTATGTTTGAATGAAAACAAGAGAGACTCAATATAGGGCTCAGGTGTAAAAAAGATTTGACAGGGTAGAAAAGAGGCTATTGTTTTATACACTGATTTTTTTGGAAAATATTTTTCATACTTCCATTTTATTCAGGCATGCACAAAGATAAAATCACATTTGACCTTTTATTTCTTCATGGATGATTTATCCTATTTAAATACCCTGAACTTGGACCTTATTTACTGATGTATCTGCTATATTCTGAAACTAGTTTACTGACTGTGTGATTGCATTTGCATTAAGACCATCACATATAAAAGAAGTCATTTTTCCTATAAGATTTATACCAAATTTAGGGCACATACATTTTCCTAATTTTTAGTAATTCTTCTGTATAGTTGTTTGTTAGTTTCCACATGTATGCAGTATGTACTCATATGCACTATTTGCAAAGACACTCAGTACATGTGATTTAGGAGAGATACATGACAATTCTTTACTTCCAGAGAGTACTTTACATTGCCCTTGGGAATCTGTTCCTATCTGAAAACTCATGGGACCAAGTGTTCAATTCATTATCCTCCTGGTCTTTTCTCCTTAGGGCTAAAACACTATGCTTAAAACTTCATAGAAAAGGCCCAGACACCTTGTCATACCCCTTAGGGATCTAAGCCCAGCAAGCAAAATTACTAGCCAGGGGCAGAGTTAAGAAGAAAGCTCAAAGTGTTTGTACAAAGTATTTCTTTGTTTTAGACATTGATATTCTTGCCTTTCCTCAAATATATGTTGTTTCTTTTTTGTGACTGACTTGAATATAAAATATAAATTGGCTTAAATAGTTGAAAGAGAGTGGGTTACTCTAAGACATAAAATATCATGCAGAGAAATAAAATACACTAAAGGGGGAAAAGGTTTTCTAGCTTTGGCACAGGAAAAGAACATCTTGGACTCATAGCAAGTTGGGATATTTTCTGTGACAAGATTCGAAATTCTAAGACAAGATTTCTAAACAAGATTCTTCTTTTCCATCACAAGAGAATTCCAAATGACACTACTACATTAGCATGAGGAATAATGTTCCATGTCTTTGAAAATGAAGCACAAGCATGTACACAATAGCAAAAATATTCATCTATTTGTAGCTAAAATTCCACCTATTTTCATTGACAAATGATGATGTCTTTGCTCTTTAGATGTTCATATTAGCTCACATTCATTTTGACTCAGAAAAATGTGTTTACCACAAAAAAAAAATCACAGGTGATCATACATAGCACAAGATTCAGGAAAGAAAAATGAGCAAAAGATGGACAGAAAATGAATAAAATTTAAACAAAAAACTATTTACTTCATATTAACTTTTATTTATATAATTAACTTAAGTTAACTTAATATTAAGTTAGCTTATAATAATAATAAGGGAATATAATCATTGGCATGTATGTTAATCAGCATTTGATAAAATTCAAACACAATTAAAACATTTCTATCTCCATTTAACTCCAGTAGGCCAAGACCTCAAATAACCATATTTACTTATATTGTTGACAAGAGGCAAATATCTCATTGTACATTGACCAAGATTATATTACTTCATCATCTAATTTCCAAATATTCATTTAAAACTAGTTTTAGTTTCCAAAACCCCATCAGTGGTATTAAGTGAGAATTTACTTATCCATTGTACAGAGAAAATCTGATTATTCTCTAACAATAAATAATAAAACTTCGGAAATATAAATGTTCTGTAAAAATATTAAATAGATCAGAAGAAAAGGGTAAAGGTATAACATAATTATTAGCACTGTGTTATTTAAATACTATTTTATATTACTATTTTAATTTCATATTGTTCATATATTTACATGTGAGTTCATCTAACTGAAAAAAGAACATATAAGAGATTAATTTTGTAATTATTCTAAAAAAATATTAAGTCTGTGGTTCCTCTTATTTCTTTTGTGTTTTTTTTTTAATTTTTCTCTCACTTATCTGGGAACAAATATATTACCATCAACTATGTCAACTATGTGATATATGCTCTTTGAATAAAGTAATTAAAAATCCATTAAGTCATCATGGTACAGAGTTTATAGTTTGTATGTAAAGAAGAAAAGATCCTATTTCAAATATATAAAGGAATAGTGTGAAAATAAAATACACAATGAATATGTCATATTTACTAGAGAATAATCATAAAACAGCCAGAAAAATCAAAACAATGCTTAAGCAAATGTAAAGGCCTCTCATGTTTCCAGATAGAACTACTCAATGCAATTCAGATGACATTAAGTAAATCTTTAGAATGATACTAATAAAAATACTAATAGAATTTGTTTTAAATTAAAATCTAAGTCTAAATTTCATAAAGAAAAAGTATCCAAAATATGAAAATATTGTTGACAAATAAATGTAATTAATGAATACTCCCTTTATATTTTAAAATATGAAAATATTGTTGACAAATAAATGTAATTAATGAATACTCCCTTTATATTTTAAAATATACCTTATGTATAGTCTGTTCAGAAATTACAAGTAGCTTCAATAAACTTGGGCTATTATTTGCATAATAATTAAGAATCTCAAGCCAATCATAATTACCACATATATTCGAGTGTAAGTGACCTGAGTATAAACCAACCCCTCTAATTTTACCCTAAAATTTGAGAAAACTTAGTGACTTGAATATAAGCCGAGGTGGAAAATGCAGCAGCCACTGGTAAATTTCAAAAATAAAAATACAATAATTGAGGAACCAGCAAATAAATAAATACACTATTACATTTACAATACATGACTGTTTAGTATAATGCATTAACATTAACATACCACATTAACCCATAGTATTCAATGGCAACTTTAATAAAGTGAATAAACCATTTAAAACAGTACAGCATTGTAAATAAATGGGTAAAATCCTGAATCCTTATAATCCGAAACCCTTAATTTTAAGGATGCTGAATTTAAAAACATTTATTAACATGACTTTACTGCCTTGAACGGATTTTTTCCACTTAATTAAATTTGTCATTGAATATTGTGGGTTAAATAGTTCAGTGGCATATAATTCAGTTCAGCCCCCTACCTCTTCAGTGGACTGAGCTGAAGCACAATCCCCTCGAGTCAACTGCAGAAGACAACTGGAGACTATGTGCAATAACCTGGGTGGACTGAGTATAAGGTGAGTTTGGGTTTTCAGCACAAATTCTGTGCCAAAAAACTTGGCTTATCCTCGAGTATATACAGTATTTAGTATATTAATTTACTGTGATTATTTGATACAATTGATATATAGGGGGTTAAAATGTTTCAATAACATGTCTTTTTTGTGGGCATTAGATTCTAGTCCTTTCATGTTTGATTTTTTTTTTTATTTCTAACTGTGATAGAGAGTCAGAGAGCATTCTCATGGCAATGAATTTCAAAAAATCATATAATCAAGTTGTGATCAGTAAAAAGGTGCATCTTTCCTTGTCTCAGCTATAAATTCAATACTTAAAATAGCCCAGTCAATACTTAAAAGTACAGACAAGGTTCCAAATTTAGATCAACCCACACCAAAAACAAAAAGTGCATAGACATCTTTTATTTTTGTTTTTGTTTTGAGGTGCCACACTTGGTGGCACTCAGGGGTTACTCCTGTCTCTGTGCTCTGAAATCACTCCTAGCAGGCTTAGGAGACAATATGGGATGCCAGGGATGGAACCCACATCTGTCCTGGTTCATCTGTGTGCAAGGCAAATGCCCTACCACTTTGCTACCACTCAGGCCCCATACATAGACATCTTGTTGGATACAATGTAGCAGAAACAAAGGCCTTGATGAGACTTTAAATGCAAAAAATTAAAAAAAACTCAAAGTCCTTTTTCTATGACAATGATTTGGAAGAGGACATTTTATTTGCACATGCAGTTCCAAATCTAAGCAACTTAAAAATGGCCTATAAAAACTTAGAAAAATCATATCCTAATGTGGATGGGACATTATTTCTTTACTTTGAGAAACTCTTTCTCCTCTCTTCTAATATCTTAATAAAACTAATCTACTTCATCAAGTTTTTGAGAAGATTTTTCCACTACATAAATGCAGAGAAAGCATTTGACAAGGATGAGCACACATTCATGATAAAAAAAAACTCAACAAAAATGGAAATTGAAAAAACTATTTTCAATATAGTTGAGATCATTTACCACAAGTCCAAGGCAAATGTTATATTCAATGGGAAAAAGCCTTTTTTCTAAGATCTGTCACAATTCAGGGTAGCTCCTTTGAAATATTTTTATTTTATAGAGTACTATAAGTACTTGCCATAGCATTTAGGCAATAAAACGATTTCAGTAGTATCCAGTTAAAAAGGGTAGAAGTAAAGCTTCCACTGTGCAGAAGACATGATACTATAAATAGAAAACCCTTAAGACTATTCCAAAAAGATTCTAGAATCAAGCAAATCGTATAATAAAATGACAAGTTATATGCAGAAATCCATGACTTTTATATATACAAATAATGAAAGAATAGAAGGTATATTTTAAAAAATCCCATTCACAATTCTGCCTCGAAAAATCTAGTACCTCATAGTCAACTTAACCATAGAGGTTAAAGACACATACAAAGTAAACTGCAAAATATTGCTTCAAGAAATAAAATAACACAAGGAAATGAAGATATATACCACGCTTATGGATTTGGAGTAATAATATCATTCTAATGGCGATACTCCCAAAAGCCATGTGCAGATTCAATGCCATCCCTATAAGAATACCCATAATACTTTTAAAAGAAGTGGCTCAAGAATTCTTTAAATTCATTTAGAATAATAATTCTGTGAATCGCTAAAGCAATTCCTTTGGAAAAAGAAAATGGGAGGCAACAGTTTTCCCAATTTTAAACTGTACTATAAAGCAGTAGTCATTTAAATACTATGGTACTTGAATAAAGACAAACCCTCAGATCAATGGAATAGATTTGACCCCCGAGTTTTTGATCAATTAATATTTGATAAAGGAGCAGTAATACAAATTTGAGCATAGAAAGCCTCTTCAGGAAGTGGTGTTGAGAAAATTTCTCAAGATCATACAAAAATGTGAACAGAGACTTCTCTTTAAGACAAGTCTGAAAAGTCAAACCAAAATGGATTCAATATCATGATATCAGACCTAAAAGCCATAGAATAAAATGTAGGCAAACACTCCATAATGTTGAAACTAAAGGTATCTTCAAAGAGAAAATACCACTGTCCAAGCAAGTAGAAGTAGAGGTAAACAAATGCACTACATTAAAATGAGAAGCTTCTGCACTTCAAAAGAAATAGTGATAAAGATACAAAGACTATTTGTGCTTTGAAAGAAACTGTTTACCCAGTACTCATAAGATAAGTGGTTAATATCTCAGATATATATGGTACTGATAGAACTAGAAAGAAAAATGTTTAAGCCCATCCAAAAATTTAAAGAAGAAATGAACAGATATTTCCTCAAAGAAGAAATACAGATGATGGGGTCAGAGAGATAGCATGAAGGTAAGGCGTTTATCTTGCATCCAGAAGGACGGTGTTTCGAATCCCGGCATCTCATATGGTCCCCTGTGCCTGCCAGGGGCAATTCCTGAATGTAGAGCCAGGAGTGACCCCTGAGTACTGCCTAGTGTGACCCCAAAACCAAAAAAAAATACTGATGAGCAAAGGCACATGAAAAAATGCTCCACATAACTAATTATCAAGTAGATGCATCAAATCAAAAGTGAAATATCATCTCACACCAAAACTTCTGGCACACAGCACAAGAACAACCAGTGCTGATGTAGATGCAGGGAGGAAGGGACTATCATTCACTGATGATGGGAATACAGACTGGCCCAGCCTTTCTTGAAAAAATATAAATATTTCTCAAAAAACTAGAAATTGAGTTCCCATATGAATCAACAATATTATACTTCAGGAACTGAAAACATCATGCACAAAAGCCCTCTGCAATCCTATGTTGATCATGTGACTATTCACTCAGTCATAACCTGGAAATGGTGAAGTGCATGAGAACAGAAGAGTAGCTAAAGAAATGGTGTTACATCTACACAATGGAACACTATGCTGCTGTTAAGAAAAATAAAGTCATGGGACTTATTTATACATGAACATATATGGACTTTATGCTGAATGAAATGAATCAAAGGGAGAGAGATAGATATAAGATAATTTCACTCATTTATGGAATATAAGAAAAATAAAAATAGTATGGTAATAATATCCAGAGACAATAGAGATAATCCATTAGAACCAGTACCTGGTAGAAAACTTACCAGAAACTGTGATGAGAGCAGCTATGATAGAGAAATTTCTACTATGACAATGATAGTTGGAACTGATTGCTCTAGACAAGAAATTGATGTTTAACAGAGATATAATAATATACAAGGTTAAAGATAAAGATAAAAAGATTCCCTACATTAACAGTTGTGCAAACCAGTGTCAAAAAGGAAAAGAGAGAGACATGTAAAATTGCCTGCCCAGAGGCAGGTGGGAGTTGGGTGAGAGGAAAAGGGAACATTTTTGTTGGGAAAGAATACTGGTGAAGGCTGGTATACATTCTATAACAACAACTACAACAATTTTGTAGCCAGGATGATTAAATAAAGTAATTACAAAAAAAACTTTTATAAAGAAAAATTTTATAGCTTTGTAAGAATTTATAGAAAGGAAGAAAGGGCCTACATAAATAACTTAATGGCACAGCTTAAACATATTAAAATGAACAACAATATGAATGCAAAATAGGTAGGTAGAAGGAAAGAATAAAACAAAGCAGAAATTAATAAAATGGGTGCTAAAGGGCATAAAGTGGTACACATGGTATACTTCATTAACAATAGTGCAAAACAGTAAAAAAGGGAGAGAAAGAGAGCAAGAGAGTGAGCAAGTGAGTGTGTTTGTGTGTGTGAGTGTGTGTGCGTGTGTGTGTGTGTGAGAGAGAGAGAGAGAGGGAAGAGAGAGAGAGAGAGAGAGAGAGAATGTCTGCCCAAAGGCAAGCAGTATGTGTTTGTGGGAGGAACTGTGAGCACAAATGTGGTGGTAAATGTGCACTGGTGAAGACTGGTATGCATTGTAATAATAAAACTCAATCTTGAACAAATTGGTAATCTCCATACTTAAAAACAGCAATGGGAAGAAAATTAGTTTATTTTAAGCCCTCTGATCTAAGTTTATATGTAAATATATTAATACATCATCTTACTTGTAGTTATAAAGTTAAAGTACTTTACATTCAAATATTTTGCTTTTGTGGAAAGTTTGGACACATTGGGGTACTTTGGAGTCTTCAATGACTGTGCTCAGTCCTCAAACCCAGGTTGGCCATGTGCAAAGCAAGTGCCCTACCCACTGTGCATTCACCCCAGGCCCTGAAGATTTACTTTTCCAATTAATTTTAAAATATATGTAAGCTCATTAACAAAATAACTGAATAAGTAAGTTCAATAAAACATTAACAAAAGCTTTTATATATTTCAGTGTATTAAACAATAAACCAGAAGTGGTGAGGAAGATGTCAAGCTTAGATTAATCATTTTAATGATCTGAATTTATCTACCATTCCTTTTAAATGAAGTAAATAATTTTCATTTGATAAACTGTAAGAATCTATTCAATAGCACTATTCTAGCCCTATGTTATCTAATAAAGTTATCATTTGTTATCTGACTGTATAAATTGAAATTTATCTTTGACTTAATTAAAATTAAACTTAAAAATATATGTTTTTCAGTTGAATTAGTCACATTTTTATGTTCACATGAGGATGAGGCTCCTAAATTGACATCAAGAGAGAATAATCTCATATCAGAGATTATGCATGGGTGGTATAATTCTATATTCTGTAAATTATGATATCAGGTATATATAGTTATTTGTGACAAAAATAACTGATAATAGACTTTTTTCCTACTTTTTCTACATCTTTATACAAGTAATTGTGGTTAAAACATATATCATAGCAACTGGGAAAAATATGCTGCTAAAAGGCACAATACAGACCAGAGGTATCATAAAGTAGACTATAGGCCAAGTTCCATGACTGATAAATTTGCAACCAATTATTCATCCACCTAGGTCTTATAACCTAAGCTATGGAATTACATTATTGTTCTTATTTATCAACACATAAATATTAATTATCTCCTCATTATAGTCATTTCTTTTTTCCTTTTAAATCTTACCAGATTTAGCAAGACTAACTATGATGATTATCCAGATCATAGAGAGAAAACTCCGTTATTTTCTTTTCCTGGCTTGGGGGATCATATGGGAAACCGGAGGATCTAATCCGGTCCGTCCTAGGCTAGCGCAGGCAAGGCAGGCACCTTACCTCCAGCTCCACCGCCCGGCCCCTACTTCGTTATTTTCAAACAATATTATCTAATTTTCAAAAAAATTTCCTTTATAAATTATAACAATATAGAAAACAAGTCTTATATTAAATAAGAAAATTTAATAAAATATGTTATTACCGCAACTATACAGATTATAAAAAGTAAAACATAAATATATAAAATGAGTACTCTGGCATGTATTAAGTACTCATTAAATGATATAATAAAATATTTAATAGTAATGTTTTTAATGTGTACTGTATTCTGATGGTTTTAGTTTTAACTAGTAATAACAGAATCCTATTAACGTAATCTTGTTTCTAAAGTAGAAGGCATACTTTATATTACTGCCTGCAAATACTGTGATTCTACAGGGAACATCTCCGGACAGATCCTTAAAGACTAAATGCACAATGACAAAATCCTACGTACACAGAAAGCTCCTGGACTAAAGCTGGTATTAATGGCAATGAGTAGGAAGACGATTTTAAAAAGTCATCCAAACTCCAAGCAGTAGGATTCACTGGAAATCTTAAGTCATTCTATTTGATAGTTTTTATCTTTCTAATATATGTAGTATATTCCACAGATTAACTGCTTCAGGCAAGATGTCTTTTTTGTTGTTTTTAACCTAATTCATAAAGTATGATCCAATAAAATTGCTGTATCTGTAAGCATATGTGTACATGCCATTGTGCATGAGTTCCTTTTGCCAGTTTCTTATAAAATGAATTGTTCTACCAAATCATATTAACAATTGGGAACATGCCACACTTAGTTGATGTTCAGCTAACTGGCAGACTTCAGAGGAAAGTAGCAGACAACAAACATATTAACCCAGAGCTCATGAGCAAAATTATTGCTAAGACATAAAATTATGTTTGCTCATGACATCTCACATAACTTCACTTACTGAGAACAGAAAATGGTTTCTGAAATATATTCAGATTTCAAGAACCCACCTCCAAGCCAGTCCTGGAGGACTCAAGTTTTATCAGAACCGAATAGATTTATGCTATTTTAAAAAAATTCACCAATAGATATGCCAAAATGTCTAATATATCCACTATTGGAGAAGTCTTTGAAGCAGATAGGAATGTGTGTTAACTTTTGGGTTAGATTCCTCACAGAATTATTAACCTACTAGTACTTTCTACAGAAAAAAATTAATAGGAGTTTGTTAAATTTCCCATATGAAAATTCATATTCCAAAATGTCAAAATTCCCATTTTGAAATCACTTAAGATAATGGATAAAAAAAATACTGAAACTGGCAAAAAAAAAAAAAAAAGATTTCTGCTATACAGAGAACAATCACTGATGAACTCACAGAGTTGGGGCATGTTTGTATTTTATTGCTCGGTAATTTTATCTAAACCTCTTTTCCCCTTTGTTTTCATCATAATTGAAAATAAATTGAACAGTGGCTAGTGGCTGAATTCAGTAAAGACATATACAGATCTGTGGGCCTTTCTGCATCAATGGTAAATACAAAATTTTCAAACATTTTTATTTCATAAATGAAAATCAGGGGCCCGGGACATAGCATGGAGGTAAGGCGTTTGCCTTTCATGCAAAAGGTCATCGGTTCGAATCCTGGTGCCCCATATGGTCCCCCATGCCTGCCAGGAGCAATTTCTGAGCATGGAGCCAGGAGTAACCCCTGAGCACTGCCGGGTGTGACCCAAAATCCAAAAATAAATAAAAAATAAAAAAAATAAATGAAAATCACTTAACTC
>PVKC010030346.1:0-14814 GCA_004027635.1 Crocidura indochinensis | reverse complement strand
GGCTATTCGCTCAGAAGTCGCTCCTGGCAGGCACAGGGGACCATATAGGGAACCGGGGGATCGAACCATGGTCTGTCCTAGGTTAGCGCAGGCAAGGCAGGCACCTTACCTCCAGCGCCACCACCCGGCCCCCCTAGCACTTTTTTTGTTTTGTTTTGTTTTGTTTTGGGTTCACACCTGGCAGCGCTCAGGGGTTACTCCTGGCTCCAGGCTCAGAAATCGCTCCTGGAGGCTCGCGGGACCATATGGGATGCCGGGATTCGAACTAATGACCTTCTGCATGAAAGGCAAACGCTCTACCTCCATGCTATCTCTCCGGCCCAACCTACCACTTTTGATTGTTTTTTTAACTGGGGTGCTGAGGAGGGGGAAAAAGTCTCCTGGAATGAGACTAGGGGACCTAACACCACCACAATTCTCCTAAAATATGTGTCTGAGGTGGCTTCAATTGTAAAACACTAATTAATTAATTAATTAATTGGTTTAGGAAGAAAACAAGAATGGTCAGAGTGAGGTGTTCTGTGTACGGAGTAAGGAAAGACACACAAGAGGAAGGATTACCAGGGGCCCCAGGCCAGGAAGTCACCATTTTCACAGCCTCACCACATTCATCAGCCGTCAGGTACCCATCTGGACATTCCTGTCAATGGGGATTGTGTGGAATAGATTCAGACAGGGCTCTGGAAAGAAATGGATTCCTAAAAAGTCTTTCTTTCTTCCAAGTTGTAAATCAAATAAAAGGATGCCAAATGCAAGCTGGTGCCCTTGTTGTCTGTAAATATGTAAATAAAAGAAACCCTACAGTGATTTGTTTTATTTTGGCTTTTGGGGCCACAGCGGCGGTGCTCAGGAGTTACTCCTGCCTCTGCCCTCAGAAATTGCTCCTGGCAGGCATGGGGGACCATATGGGATGCTGGAAATCAAACCTAGGCCTGTCCTGGGTTGGCCACATGCTAGGCAAACGCCCTACCGCTGTGCTATCTCTCCAGCCCCTGTTGATTTATTTTAAAAAGCGAAGACCCAGTCCTTCATTTCTCTACATTTTAATTCAAAATTTTACGTAGCTCCACAAAATGAAAGGGACATTAGACTCTATGCTCTCTGAAAGGCTGTGAATGCAGAGGAAACTAAATTTCCCCCCGTGTGATTTCAATCGAAATGAAACAGACCATTCTATCTTCCCCTCTGTGACTTTTTTTTTCAGAGTAATTTAGAAGTTTGGGTGATATGTAAAATAATTTCCTTGGGGAAACTCCCCCCCCCCACTAAAAACCCAATTATTTCTAATGACTAACCTCTAGCAGTTTAACTCTCTTCTTAGGAAAGTCAAAAGCGGTGCATCATAATGCAAACCTGAACAACTGGGACATCTATATTTGGTTCCCAGATCCTCTATTTTAGTTCTGTGACTTTTATTTTCCCATCAACTAAATGGAGACAGGAACCCACAACACTCATGCTGTGAGCGCTCAACACGTTTGTGAATAAATGCATTTAGATGACTTAAAAGCACTTTCATTATTTATCTGCTTAAAAAAAAACTCTACTTTATTTAAACACTGTGGCCACAAAGCTATTCATTATACATTTGGGTTTCTTTTCCTTTACAAAGGTATGATTGTGTTTCAGTCATACATTGTACAACTTTTCACCAGTGTACATTTCCCGCCATAGGTGTTCCTAGCTTCCCTCCTGCTGCAGAACATTTACCCCCCTCCCTCTCTCTCTCTCTCTCTCTCTCTCTCTCTCTCTCTCTCTCTCTCTCTCTCTCTCTCTCTCCTTTATTTCGTTTATACATTGTGGTTAGGAAGGTTGTGTATCTGCATTTTAATGTTTTTATTAACTTATTGGGTCACATCATGGGGTGCTCAGGACATATTCCTAGTTCTGTACTCAAGGATTACTCTAAATTCTATACTTGAAGGATCATATGGAATTCTGGGAATTGAACCCAGACCAGTTGCGTGCAAGGCAAGCATCCTACCACTGTACTATTTCTCCAGCCCATCACTGTTATTTTTATTTCCTTTGGAACTTTTTTCCTGAAATAGTAGCCAGTGGGAAGAGGATTTATCTCTCTGAGCCTGTGACAAACCCACAGACATAAGTCTATTTTGCATACACTTTTGCAGTTGGTAGTCAAAAGGTTAAAAACAGCTGCCAACTCAAAAATGTGGCTGAATCTTTATAGTGATCCCAATTTCTAATTTTTCAGATCTTTCTCCACCAGTCAGGCACACTTCCAGGAATGGTAGGGAAGGAATGTCTGTCTGACTTTCTGTTTACTTTCCTCTGTGCTGAAACTACTCTTTAGAGATCTAGAATCAAGGAAGAGAAGTTGATATCCAGACAACAGAAAGATCGGGCTCTTCTTTTGCAGGACACTGGATTCTCTGGCCACAGTTGGGAGAGACCAGGAAAAACATTCGAAAGGTTTGTCAGTCAGGCCCTCTGAACCTCTCCTCTCTAAGCTTGAGTTTGAAAGGTTTCCACTCCCCTTTTCAATCTTCTCAGTCTTTCATCATTTCAAGTCAGGCGAGGGACTCAGTGGACATGAAGTAGATTCTTCTCCATTCCCACTTGGTGTCAAAGTCTTGCTAAGATATCTCACCCTTGTATTGATACTTGGGAGAAATCTGGATCCAAAGAAGTTTCTTCTTAGCATCATGTCACGTGTAGTTCATAAAGTCTTTCACAAATGTTTTATCAGTTGTTGATTTATCACCACAAAGATGGGAGAAGTGCTATATGGACTTAGGCACTTGCCTTACAATGCAACAAAACCAGTTTGATTTCTGGCACCATTTATTATTTTGACTGAGCACTGCTGAGGTGACCCCTTAGTGCAGAGCCAAGAGTAAGCCCTGAGTACTGCCAGATGTGACCCTACTCCAACCCAAGAGAAATCTTGGGAAGGTCTAGTTCTTATTAATGAATAATTTCTTCCATCAGACTGATGAGAAAGGATTTTAAGAGAAATCCCAGTAGGTGCCTATTGAAGTACATCAGAATCTTTTCTAAAAATGTTCCGTTGTTAACAGATTTAGAGATCCCAAAATTCAATTCCTGTTAATTATTCAGCATGTTAAAATGTGCCATCAAATAAAACCACAGGTTCTAGAATTAAGAACTAATTTAAAACATCCTGGGGTTGGTTGTTGGTAATGTTCCAGAATCAGAATTAGAAAATTCACCACTCCACTGTGAGGCTGAATTTTTAATATTAATTTAAAAAGAGCTACTTTCTCAAGCATGAACATATTTATTCTGCAAGCCCTACAGGAAAGTCTAAGATATTAATTTAAATAACGGTTCAAAAATTTCACTGAAAATCTTCCTCCATCAACTCTTTGAAAAATATAAATAATTGTGGCTCTATCACCAGTGAGCTTGGCAAAGATTTAGATTTTGACTATATTCAAAAGGCATAAAGCATCCAAGAAGTCTAAGATTACTAATTACAGGCCCTGTTTGCACAGTACTGGGGGTCTGTGGCATTTGGGTCCTTTCCCTCTGTCCTAGCCCCTCCAGGAAGCTGTGGGTATTGAGGTGCCCTGCTGAGAAATCTTAATGTTGTGTTGTTCTCCTAGCAATGTCCTTGAGCTACAACTTCTCTTAGTCCACTGTAATTTGGCTGACTCAAAGACAACAGTGCCTCGGCCAGGAGACGTGATGGTTATGGCATCTAGAAGGCACCCAGGTATTCATGTACTGTCTAAGCAGGACTCTCCTGTATGCCCAGCTAATTATGGGATCTAGAGAGCCAGGTCTTCCAAGTGGCTTTTGAGGTATATGCCTAAGGATGTTTCCAGATTGCCATTTTGATTGGCTCAAGCGTGGGGTTCATGAGATGAACAGAGTAAACTTCCAGAGCAATCACTATACGACGTCATTACTTGGGTCTCTTTAAAAGCCTTCTTAGGCTTCTGTAGGTGTCATATCCAAGAGTTTGGGCTGCACTTAAAAGAGTCATAAAAGCCTTTATGTTCTATGGTAAAAAAAAAAGTGCTGCAATGAATATAAGTGTAAGGAAGGGATTTTTGTATTGCATTTTTTTGTGTTCCTAGGATATATTCCTAGGAGTGGTATAACTGGATCGAATGGGAGCTTAATTTCCAGTTTTTGGAGGAATCTCCATATCGCTTTCCATAAAGGTGGGACTAGATGGCATTCTCTCCAGCAGTGGATAAGAGTTCCTTTCTCTCCACATCCCCGCCAACACTGCTTGTTCTCGTTCTTTGTGATGTGTGCCAATCTCTGCGGTGTGAGGTGGTACCTCATAAAAGATGCCCTTCAATAGATGAATGGCTAAAGAAACTGTGGTACATATGCATAATGGACTATTATGCAGCTGTCAGAAGAGATGAAGTCATGAAATTTTCCTATACATGGATGTGCATGGAATCTATTCTGCTGAGTGAGATAAGTCAGAGAGAGAGAGAGAGAGAGAGAGAGAAAGACACAGAATGGTCTCACTCATCTACGGGTTTTAAGAAAAATGAAGGACATTCTTGCAATAATTTTCAGAGACAAAAGAGAAGAGGGCTGGAAATTACAGCTCACCTCATGAAGCTCACCACAAAAAGTGATGAGTTTAGAGAAATAACTACATTGTGAACTATTCTAACAATGCGAATGTATGAGGGAAATAGAAAGCCTGTCTAGAGTATAGGCAGGGTGGGGTGGGGAGGAGGGAGATTCGGGACACTGGTGTTGGGAATGTTGCACTGGTGATGGGGGTTGTTCTTTACATAACTGAAACCCAACCACAGTCATGTTTGTAATCAAGGTGTTTTAATAAAATGTTTTTTAAAAATTCTTAATCTTGTTAAAGTATTTATATTTTAAGATATCAAGAAGAAGAGTAAATATAACTCATGTTCTTTCCCTTCTCTTTTGGTTGTACACAGATCTGAGTCATTTTCTTTATACGGAGATGTTTAATAATTCCAAGTTGATGAGAGATGTAACATGTAATAATTATTTTTATATGCCAGTCTGACTATGCAAAGGGTACCCAAATATTTGTCTAAACATTATTTCTAAGTTTGTCTGTAATGCTGTTTCTGTTTAAATTAATAAAATGAGTGAAGCACAATTTAAAAAAGCCTTTATGTTCAATATTTTTATACCCCCAAACTCTTTCTTTGGTCTTAAAATTTGTTTTTAATGAAATAGCTCTCATACAAATAAATATAATAAATAAACATATAATAAATAATAAATATAATATTACTGGGTTTTTTGGGGGGGTCACACCCAGCATTGCTCAGGGGTTACTCTACACTCAGAAATTGCTCCTGGCAAGCTCGGGGGACCATATGGGATGCCAGGATTCAAACCAACATCCTTCTGCATGCAAGGCAAATGCCCTACCTCCATACTCTCTCTCTGGCCCCATAATATTACTATGATAATGGCTTGCTTTTTATACCACACTGATAAACATTGCTTTGATTAAATCAATTTCCACCAACAAATGCCTTTTCTTATATATAACTGAAGTAAGCATCTAACTATCTCAATACTGGTCATACTCTAAGTATTTCCTTCAGCTTAATTTCCAAGCACAGCTCTGCTAATGCAATGTTATGTTCTTGTTAAGAATTCTAAAAAAAGTTCAGCTTCATTTCTCTTCAGAGATTCAGAAAATTTGTTGTAAATTATGTAACTATCAGAAAACTTCTGTATCATCAGATAAAAGACTGAGTATTATTTTTAAAGATAATGCAATGGAATAAAAGATATTTCTCTCTCTGAGGTGGAGCAATAGTACAGCAGGTAGGGCATTTGCCTTGCATGTGGTCAACCTGGGTTGGATCCCAAGCATCCAATATGCTTCCCCGAGCCTGCCATGAGCAATTCCTGAGCACAGATCCAGGAGTAACCCCTGAAGACTATCGGGTGTGCCAACCCCCCAAAACAGTAATCTTGACTGGAACAATTTGCCTTGCATGCACTGACCCATGATCAACTCTAATTTGATCCCCAGCATTCCATATGGTCCCCTGAGCCTTTCAGAAGCAATTTCTGAGTGCAGAGGTAGGAGTAACCCCTGAGAGCTGCTGAGTGTGGTGAATGCACATGGGCGCGCGCGCGCGCACACACACACACACACACACACACACACACACACACACGAGAGCGAGAGAGCGAGCGAGAGAGAGAGAGAGAGAGAGAGAGAGAGAGAGAGAGAGAGAAATACTAATCTCATTTGGACACTAGCTGTATATATTTAGAAAACAATTGTCTGGAAGGACATACACAAGTACTACCTACCTATTCTGCCTGTGGCATGCGATTTTCATTTATACTTTCAATCAGTCTTTCTAGTCCATAGTGATTTTTATTTTCCTTTCACTGATGTACATTTTCTAATTTTAGTATCATTACTGCACCAAAAAAATGTTAGCTAAAATTTTTTTAACTGCCACTGTGGTCACAAAGTAATGTCTAACCTTCTGGTAATATAAACACAAGTATTTTTTGAAAAATAAAAATACATTTCTGGGGGTCAGAGCAATAACACAGCAGTAGGGTATTTGCCTTGTATGCTGCTAACCCGGAACAGACCTGGGTTCGATTCCTGGCATTCCAAGTGATCCCCCGAGCCTGCCAGGAGTAATTTCTGAGCACAGAGCCAGGAGTAACCCTTGAGCACAGCTGGGTGTGACCCAAAAAACAAACAAACAAACAAAAAAAAAACATTGCTGGACTCATAATGTCAGACTCTACCATTTTAACTCTGCTTTTATTGTTCATACTAACAATTGTAGGTTTCAAAGAAAAAAATCAATGTTTGGTTTGGTTTAGATTTTAGGGGTCACATTGTCCATGATTAGGGCCTTCTCTCAACTTTGTTGTAAGGGTTGCTCGTGGCAGTGCTCAGGGGAACATGCAGGGTAGATTAAACCCCAGCCTCTTGCATGCAAAGTATGCAGTGCATATGCTTACTCTAGTAACCAATCTCTCCAGCAGTAGTTTTTTATAAAAATCCCAGAACCTTGGGGCTAGTGGGATAGTATGGCAGGTAGGGTGTTTGCATTACACACAACCTACCCAGGTCTGATTTTTGTCATTCCATGTGGTTCCCTGAGCCTCACCCATCATGATCACTGACCATAGAGCCATGAGTAAGCCCTATGCACTGTTAGGAGTGGCTACACACAAACTGGTAATTCTTTAATAACTGAAATCTCTTTAGGTATATATACATATGTATATGTGTGTGTTACATAAAACAATTTTAAGGTGGAGGCCTCCTCAAAATGATGTTCAGATGATGTTCAGAAGTTACTCCTAGTTATGCACTCAGAAATTGCGCCTGGCTTGGGAAACCATATGGGATGACAGGGGATCGAACCATAGTCTGTCCTAGGCTAGTGCGTGCAAGGCAGACATCTTACCACTTGTGCCACCTCTCTGGACCTATAAAACAATTTTTTAGTTATTTTAAAAAATGGCATATTTGATTCTACTGACATCTATGTGTGGTGGGCAGGATTACTGAATCTCCATTTATAAATAAATAAAATAAATAGCAAAAAGAAAGAAAGAAAGAAAGAAAGAAGAAAGAAAGAAAGAAAGAAAGAAAGAAAGAAAGAAAGAAAGAAAGAAAGAAAGAAAGAAAGAAAGAAAGAAAGAAAGAAAGAAAGAAAGAAAGAAAGAAGAAAAAAGGAAGGAAGGAAGGAAGGAAGGAAGGAAGGAAAGAAGGAAGGGAAGGAAAGACCATTGTAATATGTATGTAAAGCTCTGTGCTCTCAGAAAGACCTCCAGAGAACAATTGCCATTTGCCTTGGAAAAAGTTACCCAACCTACAATGAAATACCATTTTCAGGACAAATCTCACTAAATTTATTTTTGATTTACTTCCCCTCTGCACCAACTTAACTGTACCTTTCCAATAGCAATCAAAGTGCCAAGACGCCAAATACTATTTTTCCTCTTCTGTATTGTCTCTATTGCAAACATCCACAGTGTTTCTGGCATGCACTCCTTTCTTCATTCCACTTTGTCAGCCCGGACTTGGAGATGATACACTTCTCTAACTGAGAAGTCAAGCTGGATTTCCCTTGCCCACCATTTCTAACCCATGCATAAACACAACTGCCTCACACTTCAATGATTGCTATCACTCACAGTCCAAATTGGCTAGGACCTTGTTTATCCACTTGACTTTCTCCTTACTGGTCCTCTGCTCTCAATCAATATACCTGTAAGCTTCTGTTCTCTTCACCTTCTACCAATGTTCCTCTCTTTGCATTCTTTAGATTTAAATGGGTTTGGGAATTTTTGTTTTGTTTTGTTTTGTTTCATTTCATTTTGACAATTTTTCTCTAATTGTCAAAATTTTTCCATACTGTGTGTTCAATCCAGTGCATAATGTGGGTACAGGGAAAGCATTTGTCTTGATGGGCTTCCTACATTTCCTACTTCCTACACTTCAGCACGTATACCAATTTAGTTATTCTATCTGTGACTTAGAGCAAGTTAATTAAGTAAACTGTCTTTCTAATTGAAAACAGAGAAATTGACCCTAGCTCAAAAATTATGTTGAGAAGTAACTGAACTCCTTTTGCAACCTCCTATAATAATGCTTCACCCTTAGGAGGTATTTACTCCCTTCCCTTCTACCTCAGGGGAGAGAAGAGATGGGATTAGTAGAGGTAATTAGTGAAACTCATTTGAGCTAGCTGAAACCAAAACGAAAAGCTATTTATCAATATTTCTAAATATTGGAGAAATAAGTAGAGGGTAAAACTAGGAACTTCACTGCAGAAAACTGCCCATCTCTCTTTCCCTCTTGCTGTGTGCGTGCATTAGAGAAAGAGGGAGAGGGATAGATGAGAGATGTGTGCACATGCATGAGTGTGATCTCGGTTTCTTCCTGCTACTTTTATCTTTTTTCCAGAAGCAGAAAATTGCTCTCTGCAGCACTTACCCTCTCCCATAGCTTCAGAGAGAAATGATGCTTCTTTTTCCAAGTTCCAAATGGAAAAACCCCAGAAAGAACTCTGATAACTTTGACTTGGGTCACAGGACAATTTCCCTATTATTCCAGTCAAGAAAGTGAAGACATACAGCTTTTGTTAGAGGAGGAAACAGTGCCCTCAAAGAAAAGCTTTACCCTGTCAAGGAGTGGTAGAATTCCAGGCAGATGGAACAATGGATGCCCACCATGAGAAACATGGCCATATAAACAGTGTGTTCCATGGCATAGGAATCATTTCTGTTACTTCTCTGAGCTATTGAGCTGCCTCCTTAGTATTATTGCTGGTTTCTGCAAAAATAACAGTTTTAGAAAACTGTAAAGCTTTTCCTATACCCAGTATAGTCAGATGCCTGAGGCAATGAAGTGTGTGCTGCCTGCATAAACAAATGAAGCCTATAAGAACTAGTTCTTTATGTCTGCTTTTCAGCTACAAAGTACTTCTCCGATCCTGGTCTGGGAGAAGAGTTACATAATGGACCTCAAAGAAACTCCAAGAAATTTAGCTTCTCTCTCGCCAGTTATTTGCATCTTAAAATGGTCTCCCCGACACTTGCCCATTCTCCTTTGCCTCGCTTGGCTTCTTCCATGAGTTTCCATGTTCCTATTTATAACTCTCATCTGAGCCCGGCTCTTGAACCTGATTTGCTCCTCTCTCCCTGCCTTTCTGAGAGGGCAGAATGCTTTGGTTATCCTGAAATAGAGTTCAGAGGAGATCCAGTTGTTCGTGGAAATATGTGGTGTGGCTCCATTCAGCTCCAGAAGTTATTCCTGCTTCTCCAAGTAACTTCTACATCAAGGACTGAAGGATCACTGAAGGCCACTTCCTCATTCAACATTCAAATGTAATAAGAAAAAGTGACCGGATCGGGGTCTCAATGCCCCAGACGCACTCAATTCAGAGTCTTGGAAGTACCAAGTCCTGAGCAATGACTAAGTGTGAATATCTTTCTTCAATCCCTAGAAATGAAGTCTGCCACCTTCTAAGGGACAGAAGATGGTCTTTTTCCATTAAGGCTTTGTATGGGGAGCTGGGACATCGCAATGACTTGGACCAGATTTGACATTCACGTCCTAAGAAAGAAATGGCAAAGGAAAGCTATGGAAGGCTTGAAATACTGCAAGTGGCTCTGGAAAGACCTTGGATTGACTCAGAACACTCATTCTTCAAGCGCCCAAGTACCAGAAAACTGAAAAAATTAAAGAGAAACCTTTGTTATTTCACTGGGGTTAAGGAGATGGTTCAGACTTCAGGGGGTACATTGCCTTATATGAACAAACCTGAGCTGCATCATTAGAGTCATAAAGTCCCTGAACATTACCAGGTATAGCACTGGAGGCCTCTGAGCACTATTGGTAGAGCCACGACCAATGGTACAAGCAGCATCACATTCCCAGGCCAGAACACTGAGCTGTCTGATCCTATTGGCCTAGTATCACTGGGAATAGCTTCAAGGTCCTTGATCACCTCTTTAGACTTCCCCCAAATAATCACAATAACTGAACATTTAAACCTAGAGGGATCTTGACTATAATCTGGTCCTAGAATCTTAGTTCACAGGACAACAAACCAGAACTACAATTGTCCAATGAAGTCATGACCACATGGTACTAACTGCTCTCAAGGAGATTATCTTATAGCGAACATCACTTTCGGTTATAGAACAAATAATTAAATATTTATTTTTGAGGGGCCGGGCGTTGGCGCTAGAGGTAAGGTGCCTGCCTTGCCTGCGCTAGCCTTGGACGGACCATGGTTCGATCCCCCGGTGTCCCATATGGTCCCCAAGCCAGGAGCAACTTCTGAGTGCATAGCCAGGAGTGACCCCTGAGTGTCACTGGGTGTGGCCCAAAAACGAACAAAAAAAATTTATTTTTGAGACCTTAAAACAAAAATATCTTTGTCATACTTGATTCCCCCAATAATAACGTGGGTGGAGTTTTGTGGTGCTAGCTGCTGCAAACATCGTCAGAGGTTGAACCCCAGGTTTCACTCCCCCAGGGATGCGCCATTCTGCTGAGCTCCACCTCTGACTAGGATGGATGTTTTTATTCCACATATCAAAGAGAAACAACCAAGAGATGTTAAGTGCCGTTCATTCAGCTTATAAGTGATGGATTGAGGATTTGAACTTGGGCTTATTTCCAAAGACTCTATTCCAAAAAGAATGAAAATGTAAGTGAATTTGTGTTTAAAATATATCCTGAGTTCTTTTCCTATAAGTACCACTAGCAAGATATGTGGTCTGGGAAATGTCTTTTCATTTCACTGGGACTTAACTCCTGTCCTGCACAAGAGCAAATTGAGTTGGGTTGGCAATGGCAAGGATGAGACCCACCAATGGCCACTCTCCCATCATATGCCCAAGACAAACATGATGATAAGATCAGGCTTTATTTCCCTTGGAGCTCAAAATAAGCTTCTAAAACCCAATTTCACACAGCCACTCCCAGGCAATTGCACAGTTGGTGGCCCAAAAGTGACTTCATTATCACCCTTTGGCCCCATGAGCTCCCTGGCTCCAGCTGTCTTTGGCTCATGCAAACTCTGATCTTAAATTTGGTCATTTCTTTGTGCTGCTGGAAAAAAAATAAGAAGAGCTTATGTACGATTCTACAGAGAAGTGTTCAGCTACAGAAATCTGCTGTATCCTGAATGTTGACATAGAGCAATATTCAAGAATCCAAGGGATCCACTACACTTGTTTGGGGAACCTAACTTGGTTCCATATGCTGACACTCTTCCCTTATGCCTAACTTTTACCTCAATGCCACCTTGTTCTCTTGTGAAATGCAGCTCTATTGCTGAAATGACTGATAGCATGAAGGCAGCCAAAGAAGTATATGGAAAAATACCAACATCCTCCCCAGCACTGACTGACACAGAAGCCAGAGGGGAAGTGGTGGGTGGGGGAAGGGAAGGATTGGTCAGTTAGAGTGACACTGCAGAAGAAAGATCCAGAAATACAGAGTCAGGTCAGGTGCTTGTGCCTGGGAGAAGAGGCGATGGACATGGAAAATGAAAACAACATTGACATCTGATCCTGAGCTGACAAAGGCTGTCAAATTCCATGCATGGGGCATGACAGGCAGTGTGGAGACCTGAGAGAGTCAGGTTATCTCTGTTTGGGCCTCAGCAGTATCCCTTCAACTAGCAGGCAAAGGGCAACCCATCCTGCCAACAACCAAGGGGAAATAAAGGTCCTTTTCTGATCGTGTCTATTTGAGTCCAGGGTCAAAATAGTCCAACAGATCCAGACCCTGGCTCTGGCCTGGAGGTGAGTCTGTCCCAGAAGAAGAAGTAGAGTCTGGCCTCGGAGGGCAGCATACTATGATGGTCCAGGAAAGTGGGTAGATCCAACACTGAGGCTGTGTGGGAAAAGAATCCACTTTCCAAATAGGCTTCCCCTTGCCTACCTCATTCCACTGAACTCTATTTTTAGGGTGTTAGAGTATACCCCCTTTCCAACTTAATCTATTCCCCAGTAGTAGAAACCATGCCAATTCATTAGGTGGATCAGTAATTCTTTGTTCCCTGGAGGTCAGGGGAAAATCTTGAGGTGGGATTTGGGGTGTCCCTTAGTGCCCACAGGGAATATGTCACCCAGAAAGAGGAAAGTGTTGAATTAGACTCTGAACCCTCACTATCCCTCTGTTCAAAATGCCAGTGTATATCTGTAAGCATCAGTTAAGGGTATTATGGCCCAGTGCTTTACACTGTGTTTGTTCATTTTGGAGTTGGGACAGAGATCGCTATAAAGCCTTTAGTGTTTATTTTGTGCTTGATGCTGCACTATGTTTTTGATTTGTTGTCAATCTCATTGAATCCTTATAGCACCTCAGAGATGCTCCTAAAATTATTATTACTTAACAAATGAAGACACTGGGAATTGCATGTTAATTAACCTGTGTACAGTTATGCAACTAAGAGGTGGCTGAAGTTAAGCATTTTCTCCTCAAAATAGATATATTCAAGTTCCTAAATCAATAACAATAATTGGTTAATTAGATTCCTAACTTGTAATCAAGGTGTTTAAATAAAGATATTAATTTTAAAAAAGTGGGAGAGGGAAGTAGAAAAGCAAAGGAAGAGAGCAGATGTCTTGCCACGGAGAAGTGTCAGAGATGCAGCATTGGCAGTTTTCAGAGTGAGTTCGTGAGTCAAGGAAAGTGAGCATCCTCCAGAAATGTAACAGTAGAAGAACCAAATTGATTTCTAGAGTCTCCAGAAGGCTTGAGTCCCTCCAGAAACTTGCTGTAGCTCGTAAAATCTGTCATATTTCTTAACCACAAACTTATTAGAAAATCCATTATTATTGCTTTCAGCCACTCAGCAATAATAGATTCTAATAGACTTGAAACTTCTACATTTGCTAGATGTGTGATGTTTGCCAAATAAGCAGTGCACTGAAAGAAGTTTTAATGGATTTCTTTGATTTGGGGAAGTAATATGTACCACAGTTAATGGCACTTGTGATATTTATTTATCTGCTGATAAAAATTTGGTGATGCAATTTAAAACATTTAGTTCTAGAACCTAATCCCTATATCTCTGGATTTCAGTTCTTGTTATCCAATTGGTAGTTTGTTAGGAAAACTAGTACTGTTAAAATAAGTATCAAAAAGCTCTTTGAAGAGAGATAGAACAGTGGTAATGCATTTGTCTTGCATGCGGCCCACCCAGGATGGACAGTGGTTTGAATCCTGGCATCTGATATGGTTCCCCATGCCTGCCAGGAGCAACTTCTGAGTGAAGAGCCAGGAATAACCCCTGAACACCACCAGTGTGACTACCCCCTCCCAAAAAAGCTCTTTGAAATTTACATTAAATCCTAATAGAAGAATCATACCAGACATTTCTTGTTTCAGTGAAAAATCACGTCTCTTGAGAAAATCATGGCTCTTGATTTGCTCCTAAGCCAAGGGAGACAATTCATAAATTAACTATGTGGCATGCTGAAATTTAGAATAGTCATTATAAACTAAGTTCAGAATATTCACAAACATGGGGCCCGGGAGATAGCATGGAGGTAAGGCGTTTGCCTTTCATGCAAAAGGTCATCGGTTCGCATCCCAATGCCCCATATGGTCCCCCATGCCTGCCAGGAGCAATTTCTGAGCATGGAGCCAGGAGTAACCCCTGAGCACTGCCGGATGTGACCCAAAAACAAACAAACAGAATATTCACAAACAAGAAAGAATATCCCACTGACCCCAGAAACTTCTCTCACGTGTCATAACCTCCAGGCCCAGACATATTATTAAGATGTAAGTGTCCTTTCTCCAGTCTGCCTATACATTATAATGTATCATCAAAGTTGCAGGCTTATCTAATACCCTGGGAAGTGAAGAGATGGTAAATGTACTAAGTTATGGCTGATTTATGGAGTTCATATGCTTTGAAGCAGGATGATGGTATTATACTGTGCTCTCCTGTAGGTTAAAAGAAAACTAGTTTGTCTCTATATTTTTATCCATATTGAGTTATGTTTTTTTAAATCTTATAAATTAATAGCTCAATATCAGGGTCCAGGGACTTTGTTGCTTTGATGCAATGAGAAAATTTTGTCTGGTTCATTTACTGAAAAATAAGTCTCATTCTAATTAAGCTTTTGATAATCTATTGTTATTTTCAATCTCCAAGAATCTTTCTGCATCCACTAAAGAATGCTAAATAGTGATGATATGAAAACAATCACTTCTTTATATTTTGGGGGTTTATTTTGGTGATCCACATAACATCTGCAATTTCTCTGCAATGTGCTATCTCTGCGATGTACACAGAGAAGGAGAAGCTCCACAGCTTCTATTTCATCTTTCCTACA
>PVKC010030345.1:0-14844 GCA_004027635.1 Crocidura indochinensis | reverse complement strand
AAGCAAGTTGTAATTGATAATAGGACTTAATTACATCTGACTAGATTTATTTATATATAATTGATAAGTAGAACACACAGATATTTATGTAAATATATTATATTTGATATACTACATGTATATATACAAAGTATACATATTTTTATAGTCTAAAGCCAACCCTCCATTATATTTAATCTTCCTTAAGCACTTTATATTCACCTTATATTCTACCATTATTTATTAAATTAAAATTTTTTGAACATCACTACACTTGAACCAGACATTCTTTACCTTCAAAAAAAAAATAATACAAACACACAAAAGCCAAAAAACACACCCCAGAATTCCGCTTGAGATCAACGTCCACTAAAAAAAAACTGAAATCCCTACACCAAAAGTACTGGAATTTACTGACCACAATTTTGGGGTGATGTCTTCCCATTTGAAAAAGATATTTAGAATTTGTTATATATGTGGTCATGAAAATCTAGAAATACTCTGATATTTCCCTCCTCCCATGATATAAAATTTTATTGATGCATAAGGTTGTCTAGTGGTTTACATGATTCAACATTGCTGCATTGTTATTGGATGTTGAGTCAAATTAATCACACTTGAACAGTTTTTAAAATCTATGCCTCAAGAGGTGTCAAACTATTCAATATTTTTCTATTATAAGGACTGAGAATTGTTCACGACAGAGAATAAAGTGCCACTTTTGCATATATTACACAAACATTTTATGCTTCATGAAACCACAATAAATTTTCTTGCTGATTACTCTTGTAATCTAAGGATCTCCTGCTGTTTTATAGAGTCTTATTAATTTCATTTCAAGTAGTAAAATTAGCACCTGTAGAGAACCCTTTCAGTTCCCGTAACTTTTATCACATTGTAAGTAACCTACTTCATTTATCATAAAAACTTGTTTCTCTTAGTCTCCCAAGTACCTTCATTTTGGTGTTCTTTGGAAAAAAAGAGAGAGAATAGAGATAAAGAGAGAGTAATAAAGAATAGAAAAGAAAGAAGAAAGAAAGAAATTAGGAAAAGAAAGTTAAAGGAAGAAGGAAAGAAGAAAGAAGGAAAGAAAGAAGAAAGATGAAAGAAAGAAGGAAAGATGAAAGAAAGAAGAAAGAAAGAAAGAAAGAAAGAAAGAAAGAAAGAAAGAAAGAAAGAAAGAAAGAAAGAAAGAAAGAAAGAAAGAGAAGGGAAGTGGAGATAGTGAAGGAAGGAAGAAGGAAGGTAGGAAAGAATGAAGAAAGGAGGAAGGGAGGGAGGAAGGGAAGGAAGGAAGGAAAGATGTTGATATAGAAGAATATGGTTCAGAAACCTTAACGTTGAAATCAACTGGATTTAAGTAATTTGGCTTGAAGTTAGCTAAGCATTACATATTTAAAAATTGAGGAACACCTTGATTTAGTGCAAACTCTGATATATCTTAACATGAATATATTAAGATTTACTAAATACATATATTGGTGTGAGGGAGCTAACAATCTCAGTTTATTATCATATGAAAGAAATCAGCACTAGAAAACATTCAGTACATCTTTCAGAAGTGTTTTCTATTTTATGCATTTGTGTTTGCATGACTGTATACATTTCTAAAATGAACATCAATCTTCTCTGTGATTATTTCATTCCACTCACCAGAGAAGATAAAAACCAATAGTATGAGGGCAGATCTAGGGACAGTTGTGTCCATTAGGACATAGAAAAGCCTCTAATAGAACTGTTTCACTTCCCACTACACAACTCCTCCATACACATAGAATTTTCCTCTTTAGAAGTGTAAATTGGACCTTCTTTCCAGTCTTTCCACAGCCTTCTTCAAGGTTTCAGTGCGATCACTGATCATCTGCCCTCTAGGGCCAGCCTTGGTTGTGTCTGGAAGGAAATAGGAAACCTTACCTCTTCATCAAAAGCAAAAGGGAGAGAGGATTTAAAATATTCTCAGACAAAAAAGAACGAGCAATATTTGCACTAACAAAATGAATCCTAAATTAAGTACATAAAGAGCAATCATACAAACCAAATCCCCAATTGTAACAACAATCCTACACAGTATAAGCCACAATAGTCTTTTTCTTTTTAATCAAAAGTTTCATTAAATGTCTATGGACTAAACTCTTGCATCAAAAGGCACAGGGTAGTGAAAAACAAAACCCAGACATCTACTGCCTGCAGGAAACAAACTTAAAAGTCCAGGGTAGACACAGGCTCAGGACAACAGAATGTAAAACAACTATACAAGCCACTGGAAAAGAAATAAGGCTGGGACAGCCATAATCATAGCAGACCAACCTGCAATCAAATTCAAGAATGTACTAAGAGAAAAAGATGGTCACTACATATTGACCAGGGGAACAATAGATCAAGAAGTACTAACTCTGGGGGGCCGGGCGGTGGCGCTGGAGATAAGGTGCCTGCGCTAACCTAGGATGGACCGCGGTTTGATCCCCTGGTTCCCCATATGGTCCCCCGTGCCTGCCAGGAGCGACTTCTGAGCAGATAGCCAGGAGTAACCCCTGAGCGTCACCGGGTGTGGCCCAAAAACAAAACAAACAAACAAAAAAAAAGAAGTACTAACTCTGATCAATAACTGTGCACCAAATGTAGATACAGAAACATTTGTAAGGCTCCAAACTTAGAGAAAGACATGGATGGAAACATCATAGTAGTGGGAGATTTCAACACCACATTATCACTACTAGATAGATCCACTAGGTGGAATACTAGCAAAGACAGAAAAGTCTTAAATGAGAAGCTAGAAAAATTAGGACTAATGGACCCTTTCATCCTAACAAAAGCAGAACACACATTCTTCTTCCAGTGTACCTGGAAATTTCTCCAGGATAGACCACATTCTAAAACTGAAGTCTAACATGCATAAGGTCACAAATAGAAGAATTTTAACAACCACAATCACAATGCCACAGACAACAAAATTGAGTGTAAAAAGAAGATGTGAAGAAAATCTAACACATGGAGACTAAACACATGCTGCTCAACAACAGCTGGATCAAAGAAGAAATAAAAGAAGAAATGAAGAGATTCCGGGAAACCAATGATTTTTTTTTTTTTTTTTTGGTTTTTGGGTCACACCCGGTGACGCTCAGGGGTCACTGCTGGCTATGTGCTCAAAAGTCACTCCTGACTTGGGGGACTATATGGGGAACCGGGGATCGAACCGTGGTCCGTCCTAGGTTAGCACAGACAAGGCAGGCACCTTACCTCCAGCGCCACCGCCCGGGCCCCTGGAAACCAATGATAATGAAGAAACAAATTGCCAAAATCTATGAGACACAGCAAAATCAGTAATTAGGGGGAAACACATAGCAATACAAGCCTAGATTAGGAGAGAAGAAAATGACAAAATCAACTACCTAAAGTGACACCTTAAAAGCAGCAGCAAAGGGATCAAAATACAAACAGAAGACAAGAAATAATAAACTAGAGCAGAAATCAACAATATAGAAAAAATACAAAAAATTAATAAAGCTAGGAGATAGTTGTTTTGAAAGAATAAACAATATAAAAAATCACTGGCAAGACTCACAAGGAAATAAAGGGAAAGCATTCAAATAAATAGAATCAATAAATGAAAGGGGAGAGATTACAACAGAACCCTAAGAAATTCAAGACATAAATAGAGCTTATTGTGAACAACTGTACTCAGATAAGCTAGAGAACCTAGAAGAAATAGAGAGATTTCTGGAAAAAGATCACTTCCAGATACTTAATGAGGAGTATATGGAAAGCTTAAATAGGCCAATCAAAAGTAAGGAAATTGAAACAGTAATTAGGAAACTCTCCAAGAACAAAAGTACAGGACAAGATGGGTTTACAAGTGAATTTTATCAATAATTCATAGAAAAGTTACTAGAACAAGATGGATTTACAGGTGATGATTTCTATAATTCGAAAAAAGTTAATACCTAAGACTCTTCCAAAATATTGAGAAGACAGGAACCCTACCTAATACCTTCTATAAAGCTAATATCAAGTTCATTGCCAAAACTGACAAAGATACCGCCAAGAAAGAGAGCTAGATGCCACTCTCATTAATTAATATGGATGCAAAAATCCTTCACAAAATCTTTGCAAACCGAATTCAACAACACAACAAAAAGATTATATATCATGATCAAGTGGTTTCATTCCAGGGATGCAAGGATTGTTCAATATATGCAAATCAATCATCATTATATACCACATCTATAAAAGGAAGGATAAAAAACAAATCATCATATCAATTGATGCAGTAAAAGCTTTTGACAATATCTAACACTCATTTGTGATAAAAAAAAATTAACCCTTAGAAAAATAGGTGCAAATAGAAACTTCCTCAAGATAGTAAAGCTCTCTATAAAAATCCCACAGTGAACATTATTCTTTTTTGTATTAATATGTTTCTTTAAACACCTTGATTACAAATATGATTGTAGTTGGGTTTCAGTCATGTAAAGAACACCACCCCCTTCACTGTTACAAAATTCCCACCATCAATGACCCAAATCTCCTTCCTCCCCACCCCACACCTCCTTGTACTCTAGACAGGCTTTCTACCTCCCCCTCCCTCTTTCAGTCACATTTTGCTATGATATTCTCAGTGTAATTATTTCTGTGACTGCACTAAATGATCCCTGTGGTGAGCTTCATATCAGGAGCTGGACCCTCCAGTCACCCTCTAATTTGTCTCTGAGAATCATTACACAAATATTTTTCATTTTTCTCAAAGTCCATAAATGAGGGAGACCATTCTGTGATTATCTCTCTCTCTCTGACTTATTTCACTCAGCATAATAGATTCCATATACATCCAAGTATAGGAAAATTTCATGACTTAATCTTTTCTGATGGCTGTATAATATTCCATTGTGTATATGTTTCACAGTTTCTTTAGCCATTCATATGTTGAAGGGCATCTTGGTTGTTTCCAGAGTCTGGCTATTGTAAATTGTACAATGAAAATAGGTGTGAGGAAGAGATATTTATATTGTATCTTTGTGTTCCTAGGGTATATCCCTAGGAGTGGTTTAGCTGGATTGTATGGGGACTCAATTTCCAGGTTTTGGAGGAATCTCCATATCACTTTCCATAAAGTTTGGACTAGACGGCATTTCCACCAGCAGTGAATAAAGGTTCTTTTCTCTCCACATCACACCGGTTCTGCTTGTTCTCATTCTTTGTGATGTGTGCCAATCTCCGTGACAAAGATGATACTTCATAGTTGTTTTGATTTGTATCTCCCTGATGACTAGTGATGTGGAGCATTTTTTTCATGTGCCTTTTGACCATTTGTATTTCTTCTTTATCAAAGTGTCTGTTCATTTCTTCTTCCCAATTTTGATGGGATTAGATGTTTTTTCTTGTAAAGTTCTGTCAGTGCCTTGTATATTTTGGAGATTAGCCCCTTATCTGATGGGTATTGGGTGAATAGTTTCTCCCATTCAGTGGGTGGCTCTTGTATCCGAGGTGCAGAAGCTTCTCAGCTTACTATATTCCCATTTGTTTATCTCTGCTTCCATTTGTTTGGAGAGTGCTGTTTCCTCTTTAAAGATGCCTTTAGTCTCAATATCATGGAATGTTTTACTTACATGTTGTTCTATATACCTTATGGTTTCAGGTCTGATATCAAGGTCTTTAGTCCATTTGAATTTTACCTTCTTTCATGGTATTAGCTGAGGGTCTGAATTCACTTTTTTGCAAGTGGCTAACTAGTTGTTCCAACACCACCTGTTGAAGAGGCTTTTCTTTCTCCATTTAGGATTTCTTGCTCCTCTATCAAAAATTAGGTGATTGTATGTACTGGAAACAGCCTATTCCACTGATCTGAAGGTTTCTCTTTATTCCAATACCTTGTTGTTTTGATAACTATTGCTTTTAATACAGTTTAAACTGGGGAAAGTAATGCCTCCCATATTTCTTTTCCCAAGGAGTGTGTTAGCTGTTCGAGGGTATTTATTGTTCCATTTTGAACAATAACAGCAATATTACTCTTAATGGTGTAAAATTGAATGCATTTCCACTAAGTTCTGGAATGAGGCAAGGCTGTCCACATTTTAACTTTTATTCAACAAAGTATTAGAAGTCCTAGAAATAGCAATCAGACCAGAGAAGAAAATCAAAAGAATTCAAGCAGGAAAAAAGGAAGTCAAATTGTCTCGATTTGTAGATGACATCATGATATCCATCAAAGGCCCTAAAGAGTCCACATAAAAGCTTCTAGAAACAGTAAAACAATACAGTAAAGAGGCTGGCTACAAAAATCAATACACAAAAGATAAAGTTGCATTCTTTATACAAATAATGAATCAGAGGAGAAGGAAATCAAAGAGTTCATCCCATTTAAATTGGGGTCCAAAACAATCAAGTACCTTAGGAATCAACCTAACAAGAGAGGTAAGAAACCTATATCAAGAGAACTTCAAACACTTCAGAAAGAAATTGAAGAAGACCTAAAAAAATGAAGAACAGTCCATGCTCATGGATTTGAAAAATCCACCACCAAAATGATGATCTTACCTAAATTGCTGTATATAAATTCAATACAATCCCTTTAAAATTCTAACATTATTCTTTAAGCACTTAGAACAATCAGTTATAAAGTTCATGTGGAAACAAAAGATCTAGGATAGCCAAATCAATACTGAAAAACAAAAACTGGGAGGCATCTCATTACCTAATTTGAAACTCTATTTACAGTGGTCCTCAAACTATGGCTCGCGGGCCACATACTGTATTTGTTCCCATTTTGTTTCTTCACTTAAAATTAAGATATATGCAGTGTGCATAGGAATTTGTTCGTAGTTTGTGTTTTTTCTATAGTCCGGCCTCCAACGATCTGAGGGACAGTGAACTGGCCCCCTATTTAAAAAGTTTGAGGACCCCTGCTCTACTACAAAGCCATAGTGATCAAAACAGGATGGTATTGGAACAAAGACAGATTTACAGACCAATGTGTCAGAATAGAATATACAGTGACAAACCCTCTGTGATTATGGTCAACTAATCTTTATTGGAGGGGTGGGGGTACATACCCTGTGCCGCTCAGGGTTTACTCCTGGCTATGTGCTCAGAAATCTTTCCTGGTTTGGGGGACCATATGGGACACTGGGGGATCAAACTGTTGCTGCCCTAATCAGCACTGAGCAAGGCAAATGCCCTACCACTGTGCCACTGCTCTGGCCCCAAAATCTTTAACAAAAGAGTCAAGAATATGAAATGGAACAAAAACAGTCTTTTCAACAAATGGTCTTGAAACAATTTGATAACTATGTGTAAGAAATTAAAGATTGATTCTTATCTCACACTTTACACAAAAGTCAATTCAAATTTGATTAAAAATTTTGAGATTAGACCTGAATCTATAGAGTTAATTAAGAAAAACAGGCAGGACACTCCAAGACTTGGACCTCAAAGACGCCTTCAATGATAGGATGCCAATGGCAAGAATTATAGTATCAAACTTAAATAAATGGAACTACCTCAAACTAAAAAGTTTCTGTATGGCAAAAGAAACAAGAACTAGAATTAGAAAAAAATAAAATTCTAAAATTAGAAAGAACTAAAACAAGAACTAAAATTCTTGAGATTGAGAGAAAATTTTTGCACTCAACACATCAGATAAAGGGTTAATTTATAGGATATAAAAAGTACTCACAAAGGTTAGCTTCACAAAACCCAAAAACCTTATCAAAAATGGGGAGAGCAAGACCAGTAGATGGCCAACAGACACATGAAAAAATGTTCATCATCACTTATTCTTAGAGAAATCCAAATCAAGACAACAATGAAATATCATCTTACACCAGTGAGGATGGAGCATATCAAAAATACTGGGAAAATGAGTCTGGGGAAATAGCACAGCAATAGGGTATTCATCTTGCATGCTGCTTGATCCAGAACAAATGGTAGTTCAAATCCTGGCATCCCATATGGTCCCCTGAACTTGCCAGGTATGACCCAAAAAACTAAAATAAAAAATTCTGGGAACTCTCTCTTTTAGCAAAGATGTGAGAAAGGAGTTCTCCTCCATTGCTGGTGGGAATGCCAGTTGAGTCAACCACTGTGAAAAACTGTATGGAGGGTTCTCACTAAACTCAAAATTGAGCTGGCATATAATCCAGCAGCCCACTTTTTGAGTATTTATCCACAGGACACAAAAAATCATTCCTCTAAAAGAATATATGCACACTTCTATTCATTGCAGCAATCAGTACAATAGTTAAGATATGTTATCAAGGGGCCTGGGAGATAGCATGGAGGTAAGACGTTTGCCTTTCATGCAAAAGGTCATTGGTTAGAATCCCGGTGTCCCATATGGTCCCCCGTGCCTGCCAGAGCAATTTCTGAGCATGGAGCCAGGAGTAACCCCTGAGCACTGCCAGGTGTGACCCAAAAACCAAAAAAAAAAAAGAGAGAAAAAGATATGTTATCAAACTAGATGTGCAAAATAGATAAATGGATCATGAAGATGTGGTACATATATGCAATGGAATACTATATAGCTATAAGGAATTATGCAATCTGCAACAACATGGATGGAACTTGAAGACATTATGCTAAATGATATGAGCCAGAAAAAGGATAAATACAGAATGATATCTTATATATGGTATTTAGAATAACTGCCTGGAGGAACACAAGTGTCTAATTGGTAGTTATCCTGAACACCATTAGCCCCAGAGTATAGTATGAAGAGAAACAACTGAGTGGAAGAGGAAAAACACTAAAACTTGCATTCTTTTCTATACTTCAAAGAGATCTTCAGCAATGAATACAGCTGTTTAGATCAAGCATATGTCCAATTAACTGATCTTTATAGATGTTTATAGTAATGCTCTAATGCTTTTAGCCACAGAAACTGGTGCAGAAAGCATGTGGAAGTTGTAGACTTCCACTACAAGTGTGTACAAGAGTGCTATAAAAAGTTTTAATGTCTTAATTTTACTATATAGTAAATAACTCCTTGTTCCTTTTGTCCACAGTGGTACTTGGAGATATAGGTTGGTCGCCCTAGTTTCACATCGCAATTCTATACTATATTAGATTCAGAAAACAGTGTTTATTAAGATCATGCCATGATAAAATTCTATTTATTTTCTACTTGGTTATGTCTGTTAGTATAATCTAAAATTTATGTCCAATAGTAACAATAAAATATGCCGCTACTTGCCATAAGCTCCTGCTACAGAGCTCTTTCATTGAGTATGATATTGTAATTTGTTTTTAACTTTAAGTAGTTTACCATTATTCCATAATGCTCATGACTTTAGTTTGCATTTAGGAAAGAAACCTGGATGCTCAAGACCCTCTGATTCATAGTGGCCTAAACTCCTGTTATAGTGCTCATTACTATATCACTTAGTTTTCTAGACTTGAAAATTATGATTGGTTTTAAAGAATACTCTATACTCACTATACCCCATAAAGTTTTTCTTCAGTAAACTTGACTCTCACCAATGATGATTGGCCTAGAAAATAGAAAAACCTTTACATCTGACTTGCCAGTTTTAAATTTTTTAAGTGTTTTGACCCATTTTACCTGGGTCAGCTTTTCAACTGTAATCGGTGGACTGATCCTCAGTGTCTGTCTATGTGTGTGCAGGAGTGTGTATGTGTTGACCACTTCAATTTCTGTCTAATATCCATCTGTACTATACATAATGTCTGTCTATGCTGTATATTATCCTGTATTATGTGTATATATATTCCCTGTTATATATAATTTTTATATATAATTTTCTCCTCCCCCCTCCGCTATGTTACAAATCCTTTTCCAGTCCTTCACTATCTCACCCTGATCTGTTATTTTCCCCCATTTAAACCTTTTTTACCCACAGTTCTTAACTCCTCAGGAACTGGAACGCCCACCCCCTCCACAGCAGCTGCCAACTAGCCCCCAAAGCAAAAAGACAAATTCCCAGCCCTTCTTGCCTCAGTCTGAGAAGAAGCTGCCACCACTGCTGCTGCTGGTTTTCTCTTAGTGATCCCTTTTCTTCTACCTCCCTTTGCTGTGGATTGTTTCTTGCTACCAGATTTGGTTTCTGGGAAGTCTCCATCTTAAGGACATTTCCTGATATGGGAGCCATTTGTCAGACTCCACAAGATCATCTTGCAGGCTGAAGCTGTGCTTAGAATTTTATCTCCCCCACCCCCCAGACTGTTTCAAAAGACTTAAAGGGGACATGTATATCTTCTTAGAATATTTCTTTAGATGTATTTACTTAATAGGTATAATTCTTATTGTCTATCTTCTTATGTTGCAGTTGTTTTCTCCATTTTTTAATCTATTTAGTAGGAAATTCTAGCTGTTAAGTTTCTCTTGTGTTCCAAGTTCATGTTAGAATCAGGTTATGGGATTGTTTAGCTTGTTCTTTTACATCCATCTGCACCAGAAGTATCATGTGACATTGTTTCTTTTTGCATAGGCACAATAAAATGGAGAAATCTTAAGTGTGTAAACAAATTCTTATCTAATAGGGATATGAATACATAAATTTTATATTGCAGTGGGGCCTCTACCCTGAGCATTTGTCATAGAGACTTGGCTTAGGCTTCAAAAGTTTGAACATTGGCCATTTACCCCAGAATCGTGGGTCCTATGGACCCAAGCACAGTTTTCTACACTAGCACCAGAAATCAAATTTCTACCAGAGAAGGCCCTAGTGCTGGTTTTTATTGCTTTGCTCCAGAGTGGATTCATATGACACCTTGACAAGTTGATAGCAACCTGCTTTCAGGGAAAGGTTCTCTGCATTGCCTCTAATGGTGAAATAAAATCAGAAGACACTCCATGTCACCATGACTTTGACATAGGACCTGTACAAAAATCAGGATCTCTAACTACAGAAGACTAACGACAACAATCGTGATTGTGAAGAACTTTTACTGGTGCCAAAGAGAAAGGCTTTATGGTTAGACAAACTAGTATGCCTAGAGTCTGTAGTTGGTCTTATGCCAGGATGCTTCATGGGAAAGGTTTCCCTGTTTATAGGCCAAAAGTTTTTCCTTTCCATTTCCCCATATTTTTCTATGCCTATGCAAAACAAAGCAAAACAAAAATTGCCACACACACACATACCTTCTTATTATATACTTTTATCTCCTATCTTTTTGTTTTGGTTTGGTTTTTTGGGCCACACCCATTTGATGCTCAGGGATTACTCCTGGCTAAGCGCTCAGAAATTGCCCCTGGCTTGTGGGGACCATATGGGACACCAGGGGATCAAACCATGGTCCTTCCTTGGCTAGCGCTTGCAAGGCAGACACCTTACCTTTAGTGCCACCTCACCAGTCCCTATCTTTTAAATTGTGGCTCCCACCATTTTCATAGAAACTTGGGACACAGATTGCTTTATTTTATCACACATTTCTACATTTTCTATAAAACTAAGAAGAACAGAATAAAGAAATGCTGGGGCCAGAGGACAAGTGGTCTCAAAAGCATTGGTGGGGAAATAATTAGGAAAGAGCTAAATAGAATTAAGAGACCTAAACTTTAACAATCTAAACTACAGGGGCCTGTTATACTGGTAGGACAGGGGGGAAAGTGTGGTGGTATAGTATACACTCTGGGTTCATTGGTGGAGGGAGGTTGACATGGTGGTGGGAAGGGCCCTGACTCATTGCATATCTGAAATGCAACTATGAAGTACTCTGTAGAAATTGTTTCAATAAAATCAAAATATAAAAAGAATTTTCATCTTTATCTTCAATCTCCTTTGCAAACTTCTGAATTCTTATTTGATTTATGAAAAACTTTCTTCTTATTTTAAATTTGGTTTCTGTGCCACACCTGTACCCATTTAATTCTTATTCCTGGCTCTGTGCTCAAGGATCACTTCTGGAGGGTTCAGTGGACTACATGATAGGTAGAATGGTAGGGATCAAACCTGAGCTGGCTATCTGCAATGCAAACTCCCTACTCACCATACTGTATCTCTAGATCCTATATGGAATACACTTAGGCTATGTCTATTGTTTAAAGGTGAGAAATGAACAATAAAACTGGAGGACAAGTCAGATCACCTGAAAAAGAAGGTCTGTAAGTATAATATTTATATGACCTAACCCCCAAAACCTGAGTGTCACATTCAAGTTACATAGGTTGAGACAATTACAAGTGAAACTCATTTAAGGAGAGGATAACAGAACAACATGTGCAATAGAAAGTATTTCACAATCACTTGGGGTCATAAAAATTCATAGAAGAAAAAATTGTCACTTTTTTCTATGAAAAATAGAAACAAAAACAAAACAACTCTTCTGTGGTAAGAACTATAATGTGGCAGGTAGCTTGCTTGCCTTGCTCCTAGTTGAATTCCCATTACTCCACATGGTCCTCTGAGCCTGCTATAAGCATCCTTGAATACAAAATAAATGGTAATCCCTGAGCCTTATTGGGTGTGATACAAAAACCAAACCAAAGAACAAACACCAAACAATCTCCCACAGATAAGAATCCTATTCATGAAAGTATAATATAGTTTTCTACAATTCAACTTGAGTTTTTGTGAGATAGGGTAATTGTGTATTTTGTTACTCTTTGTTTCATACATTTATCTATAGACTAAATGAATGGAAATAATTGTTTTGAATGTTCATTATTCTCATAATATTTTGGTCACAATCCATTTACCATTTATTCTCATTTATAGAAGCAATAGAACTACTGTTATCTTACAATCATAGGTACCAAGAATCTACTGAGGTCTTTGAATAGTATTTTTCTGGAAGAATTCCATCTCATGTGGAAATTATGATCTGAAATTTTTTAAGTGTTTCTCAGTGGGTTAGAAACTCTGAAAAGCTATTGGCAATAAAATGACACATCGACCTTGAAATCACTTGTAACTTATTACTAAGTAAAAACAACTCTCTAAAAGTTGTTTTTTGAAAATATTTCCTCAGTTATTTCCAACAATGCACTGAAAATGCTTAATGCATTTTTCTAACTGGTTTCAGATTTCTTTTTATGCTTACAATACTGTTTCTACTTAGCTTTGCAGGAATAAAGCAGATTTAAAGTTTCAGACATAAAGCATATGGTGGTCACTGCTTTGGAAAAAGCAGAGTACTCCAGGAAGACTCATGAAGAGGTCTCAGCAGGCAGAAACCCCACATCTCTTGGATGACATGTATAATAATCTCTTCATAACAGGGAAATCTGCTGGAAACTGGTGGTATGTTGATAATCCTGTTAAGTCCTTTTCAGTTGTTCAGACCTCATGTGACAGGCATTGTGCTGCAGATAAATGTAAGTCTGGAACTTTACACAATCATATGACTTTTGAGCAAGTGGTAGCACTCGGCATGCATTCTACTCAGATAATAACAATTCACTTCTGATCATGTTTTATACATTCATGTATTTCTATTAGTAATAATCACACCTGAGATAAAGTTCAGCTAACAATACAGCCACTGTGCCAAGTTGTTTCATGTATTTTAGGGCATACTAGATTTACAAGCAATAGCAATTTTAGATTTTCAAAAAAGTCAGTGAACATCTTCCTAAAAATGAATACATAAGAGCTTCAATCGATATGAATTTAAAACGAGTTGTAGGGTCAGATTTTTAATAAGGTTTGAGTCAACCATCACACTTTCATGCGGAGATAATGCAAAGACCAAGTGACTGGTCAGTGTGAATGCGCAGAGACTTCTATCTTAGTCCTTGGGCTCTGTGGAGTCCTTGTGTAGCTGACCATCCTAATAGCTTTAGATGAAAGCCAATGGGCTAATAATGCACAAATCAGAAGTTAGGAGGGAAAGAACTATCCATAGAAACTTAAACGTTTTGTATATAATTAATATGTTTTTTGTTGTTCAATTTGTCGCATTTGCAGTTCTGCTGTGGTCTTGCTAACCTAATGAGGCGCACGTTTTGCTACAATTGGCAAAAACCAAGTTCAGCAATAGTGTCTTAAGTGTTCCAAGTAAGTAAAAGAAGTCCTATATCTGCTTAAAATATACTTCTGTACACACTTTCTGCAGAAAAATATCCCCATGACTTAAGACACATGTCACAGAATTGTGACCATGAAGAAAAAATATCTTGGCAATTTGTCAAGGGTACAAATTGCTTTCTTTTTTACTACTTTGCATTGTGATTGCTTTAATTCCAGATTAACTCTGCATAGCAGGTGGTTATCTTGATCATCTTGTGCAGTGAAAGCTACATAGAACACCAGGGATGTCTATAAATTAAATATCATCTCACTGAACTATCATTTCAATTATTTCTGTATTTATCATAAAGGCTCAAGGATGAGATTTCCCCATTAGTGATAAAATACCAGAACACAGTGTATGTGCTTATATGTGTCTGTAAAATCTTTTCATTTTCTCATAATATATATTATGGCAATAATTTCTACAGAGTCTAAAAAAGTTATTGCATTACTCTCTCATATCCTATAATACTTCTTTATAGTCAATTATGACAAGTGACAGTGAGGGGTAATCATAAAATTTATTTTAAAATAATATAGCCGAATTGGATGGTGAAGCCAGCATTGGCAATAAATTGGCTAATAATTGATTAGCTTTTCCTCATTCATTTAATACATAAGCTGGCAATCACTAAGACAAATCTTCTGTATGAAAGATGAATTAAATAGTCATTGGACTAAAAACAAACAAACATACAAACAAAAATATCACAGCGTAGACAACATTAGATCTAAAAATAGAAACTTGAATTGTAACTTGAATCCCTATCCTAACAATAATTTGTCAGCTAGTACTTCGTGGTAAATTAATTTATATTTTTAGGTTGTTTATTATTTTTTAGATGTGTAGCTAATTACTGCTTGGTTTGGTTTTCTTTCTTCTTTCTCTTCTTTGCTTTCT
>PVKC010030344.1:0-14825 GCA_004027635.1 Crocidura indochinensis | reverse complement strand
TTTTTTTTTTTTTTTTTTTTTTTTTTTTTTTTTTTTTTTTTTTTTTGGTTTTTGGGTCACACCCGGCAGCGCTCAGGGGTTACTCCTGGCTCCAGGCTCAGAATTCACTCCTGGCAGGCTCAGGGGACCATATGGGATGCCGGGATTTGAACCAATGACCTTCTGCATGAAAGGCAAATGCCTTACCTTAATGCTATCTCTCTGGCCCCTGGAATTTCTAATCTCCCCAATATTTACTGTGATATGCAAAAAAAAATAAAGTAGCAGAAATTAATTTTTTGTAATTATTATTGTTTGTTTTGTTTTTGTACTTTGTTTTGTTTTTATTTTGAGACCGTGGTTATTGCTTGGTTGTTGTCTTTATTACTGTGGTGCTTTTGGGATTTTTTTTGTTTGATTTTCTTTTTTGTATTGCTGTTATGGTTTTCTTCCTTTTCCCTTTCTCTTCTTAAATTGATATTTACAGCCTCTAGAAGGACTCCTTCCATTTTTTGCTTGTTTGATTTTTGCCCATCCCCACTTTTTCTTTTCTTTTTTTCTTTCCTTCAAACAGAACCACATAATTTGAACCATCTTGTTTTGCTTCAAAAATTGATGGGGAAATAATGGAGGGTACCAAGACCAAGCAGTCATATGAACATTGAGTAAAATTAAAAAATGATCAGACTTAAACACCAAATCCAAAGCCAACAACAACAGAATTGACACCCAATCTACAACAAGCTAGACACAGAGGGGCAAAGTAGGTGGATATGGGATGGATACATGCTGTGAACAGCCGTGGAGGGAGGACAACATTGGTAGTGGGAATGCTCTTGATTCAATGTCACTATGTACCTAAAATATTGTGAAAGATTTGTAATCCACTTTAGTCAAAATAAAAATTATTTAAAAGAAAGAAAAAATCAAATTCTTAACTTTTGTTGTCCGAATTTTTTTTTTTTGGCAAGGGCAAGTTGATGTGGGAAATGGTGCTGGCAAGAATTAGCTTCCTTACAAACAGACTGAACAAGATAGCACAGGAATGACTAACTTTGGCAGCAATGGTACTTACGCTTATGCAGTATGTTATTATGAGTTTAAGGTTGTAAAGAATTAAATCTGGTTAAAGAAGTCAAAACTAGAGGTAATGGATATATTGTGTACTAAATATTAGGTTATATACAGGGGTTGAACTAGGGCTATACATAGGAGGTGAGCCAATATAGGGAACTTACCGATATAGATAATACATTTTATGTAAAGAACATAAAGTAATCTTTGGTTATCAGGGTAAAAGGTAGTTACAGGTATTTATGGTAATTAGTCTGTAACAGGGAATAAAAATGAAACACAGAGAAAGGAGTAATAGAGAATAGGGTTCTTGCCTTGCATGTGGCCTACCTGGTTTTGATTCCTGGCATATTATAAGACACCCAGAACACTGCCAGGAGCAGGTCCTGAGTACCACAAAGTGTGGCCCCAACTGCCCTTCATGCCCCTCCAAAAAAAAGAAAAAAAAACCCAAAAAGTAGCAGAAGGTCAAATGGACATGGCGAAGTACAATTTATTACCTTTATAAACAAGTTAATTCCAAGAAGTTGAAATAAAAAATCTATAATCCATTAAAAATAATTTTCTAGGGGCTGAAGAGATATCACAGTGGTAGGGCATTTACCTTGCATGCAGCTGACCAGGATGGACCCAGGTTTAATGCCAGGCATTCCATATGGTCCCCTGAGCCTTTCAGGAGTGATTTCTGAAAGAAGAGCCAGGAATAAGCCGAGTGTCACTGGGTGTGACCCCAAAAATAACAAAACAAAACAAAAACAATTTTTTATTTTTTTAAAGCGTATTTGTCTATCACTGAATATTTTTTTACTTACTGATAGCCAATTACCGCATCTATTTGGAAATTGTACTTTGAAATCAATAATGTCAAATTGTTTAATTGTTGTTTCTATTTCTTATGAATATGCTTTATTGAATGAAAAGGTGTAATTATTTGAGTTTTATGATTACTTCAAACTCAGTAAGTATTCAGTTCAGTACATTGGGAGCACTTAGCTGAAGTAAGTAAGGAAAAGATAATGGAGGCGGCCCAAAAATGCTATTGCCGTGTTTGTACCAGGCCAGCTCCACAGACTCACTCTGTTTTTGAAAGAGATGTAAACCAAACTTTGAAAAATTATGAGTGTACTGACCATTCTGCTCAAAGTTGGTACTGTAATCTCTGGAGGAAAGGGCTAGCCAAGTCACTGCCCTATGAAAGTCACACCTGATGCACCCATCACCCACATTTGCCACTTTATCTCAGGCCCTGCTTCACCACTTCTCTATGACTCTCTGCAGAGATAACAATCTGATCAAAACTAAAAATATGTTGGTATTTGGGCTGACATCAGCAGGAATTCTTTGGAATGAGTGTTGGGCACCCTCCCCTATAAACTTTATTTACCCTCACCTCTTATTTCTGGGAGACCTGGCAGCTAAAAACATATTCCACAAGAACTGCAGCATCAGTAACAGTGTTTGGGATTCTTGGACTGCATGGCCACATTAGCCACACAACAACTTCATTTCTGTTTATTTCTGTTATTCTCATTAGACGCCAATGTGTTAGCATCTGAAGTCACCTAATGTTCAGAAACAAATGAATAGAATGCTCAACTAGAAAAACCTTACTAAATCTTCTGACGTGTTAATGACCCTATTGGAGAATCTATAATTTTCAAAAATTTGCTTATTGATTTACTTTTTTCCCCTTCATTATTTTTGGTTTTTTTTTTTTTTTTTTTTTTTTTTTTTGGGGGGGGGGCCACACCTGTTTGATGCTCAGGGGTTACTCCTGGCTAAGCGCTCAGAAATTGCCCCTGACTTTGGGGGACCATATGGGATGCTGGGGATTGAACCGTGGTCCTTCCTTGGCTAGCGCTTGCAAGGCAGACACCTTTACTTCTAGCTCCACCTCGCCGGCCCCCCCCTTCATTTTTTTTATATAATTTTGCTCCCACTTATCTTGAAACGAATGTGTTATGATCAACTATGTGCTAAAGGCATTTTAACTAAAGAAAATTAAAAAAAAAGATAATGGATAAAAGCAACAAAAACTATCCAATCAATGACTAGTACAAAAAGTTTATACATGAAGAGAAATGTAACTTTCACATTAGTTTTATATTTTCTGTCTCTCTCCTTTTTTTATTGAAATAACTTGTCCTGTATCAGTAAAGTCTCTTTTTAATACCACATAGTACCAGAACAGAAAAATTATATTTTGTTTGGGGGGTTTGTGGGCTAGCAGGGAGAATCAAATCTGACACCCATGGTCTCTTCTTAGTTGCAGAAGTGGCTCTGAGAAAAGATGCTTAATCCTACCTCAGTACTTAAAAATAACGTCTCTGGGTACCAAGACCAAACAGGTGTAAGACTACTAAGTAGTAAGCCAGGTTCAGAGGAGACCACATATTCTAGAAGCCCCGGGGGTGATGGAGGAGGATATGGGAGGTAGGACGAGAACGGAGGTGTAGGGAGGACAAATCGGTGATGGGAATCTCCCTGATCTTATGTAAATATGTACCTAAAATATTATTGTCAACAATATGTAAGCCACTATGATCAAATTAAAAATTATATTAAAACATAACATCTCTGGATTTATGTATGCTTATTCAAATAACTGAACTAAGAAATCATAGTAAAGTTATGTGATAAAAACTAAATTGACAATCTGTAAGAGATGACTTGTTCTCTAGTTACACAGGCATATTATAATAAAGTTTAGAAGAAAGTAATATATTTTACATAATCAAGTAAGATAGCATTTTAGAAAGCAATAAATGAAGCATGTAAATCTGTTGAAATGGTTTAGATAATTACACATCCACATAAAAACAGATAAGCAGTCTCAATTATACAGACATAATGCAGTGGTTAAAGTTGCGAATCTCTAGGTAATCACATGTATTCTGTAGATGTATCAAGTATGTACAAAATGGGCTCTGAGAACATATACACATATACACATCTACAGTTTGGTTTCAGGGAATTTTTAATCTAAAGGAAAAGTGTATAATCTAGAACTAAGGGAGAAATGATCAATGACAGAGATCATAGAATACACAAAAAGGAACTTATGTAAGGAGTTGTCACAGATCTTATCTTAAGGTTAATAGATTAACGCTCCTGAAACTTGGCTATCCCACTTCCTTGTTTTGGCCTCTACCCCTGGCAAGGTCAATATCCTATTCTGAGTTAACATCGCAGAGCCATACACACAGTCATGCCTCCTGTCTACCTCTCTTTCCAGTTCTGAAGGACATCCTTTGCAAACTACAACGCCCCATTTCCCTTCTATTATTTCCAACATCAAACAGATCAGTTAGTCCCATAAATCACATTTCTCAAAACATCTCTGAAAACAAAACAAAACAAGATAAAACCATCTCTGAGCATTTGCCTTTTCTGCATCCCCATTGTATTTGCCACAAAGCATAGGTTCATGTTTTAATTTGTTCTGTCTTAATGATCTCTTGTTAAGTCTCTCCATCTTGGTTTTGACCTTCTGTTTATCAATTTCCATGGACAAATGAACTATCTTTTTAAAACATGTTTAACTCTTTCCCAGTTCAACCTCTGGGTACACCAGAACCCAGTATCTACACACAGTTGTTCTCAAACTGGGTTTTGTTCCAGAATTATACAGGAAATTTCTTTCTAAACAGATTTCTCTTAAACCAAACATTTTCAGAAGTGGGGACTGAGCAATCTGTATTTTAAGTTCTCCAGATGGATCTTTACTGTCAGCTCAGTTCTATTGGTGAACTGGGGCTTTGAAATGCAAGATAAAGTCCAATTTTAGCATACAGTCATTCACTTTAGCTTTTCCTCCTATGCACACCCCACAACACAATCAAGTTGTAATCCTTTTCTAAAATGCCCTGTACATGCTATTATCTTTAGAATTGCCTATTAGCTTTTTGTGGTTGTTCTTCCCCCTACCCTGGAAAGTATTCCCTATACCACCTTCTGTAAAGCCTTCCTGGATCAAGTGTGTTATGAGTCTTCCTTTTTTGCTTGTAAATCCTTGTACAAATGCTTTCCTATGCTGCACTTTAATTTTACTTCTCTTGCTGTACTTTGACTTTTCCAAAGGGTGTGGCCACAAATTACTCATCTCTTTAATCTTTGTGCCCAGCTTGTTCCTGGTTTGTAACTGGAATGCAATATAAATGAAGAATGGATAAATGAATGAAAAGGGTTCCAGTTATACTATGATAAAAACTGGCTTTCTTTGGGGCCATACTCTTTGTAAATTGAATAATTACATACTTTCTATTAGGATACTAGTAAGTTTAGCAAGCACAAGCTCATCAGCATTAGAGCTGAAATGGAAACCAAAACAAGTGCTACCACAGAAATATAATTATTGCCTTCATGGTGTGTAACATTACAGGAATCATAAAAAATTCAGATAATGTAAAGTATGGCAGAGGTCCAACATTTTATCTTTCATTTGCTTTTGTGTTCTTTTATGGCCTGACAATGTAAATACACACACACACACACACACACACACACACAGAAACACACACACACATACATACATACTGCATCTTTTTTGTTTTTCCTTTCAAAGTCCACAGTTTATTTCTATTTCTTCTGTTTTGTACAGTACTCCCTTCTTTGGTGTTGGTGTTTTTAAATAAAAAGGCCACAAACCTCAACCACTAGGCAAGAAATGAACATTTTATATATCAATTTACAATTAAATATACATTGAAATGCTAATAGGCTTTTGTTTGGGCTTCACGTTTTAACCATCTTTTCTCTTCCTTCTGCCTTTGTGGTTTTCTCTGGTGGCGTTTGATTGGGAACAGGGTTCGGGATATTTAGTGGCGGTATGTGTGTGTGTGTGTGTGTGTGTGTGTGTGTGTGTGTGTGTGTGTGTGTGGGTGGGTGGTGTGGTGTGTTTGTGAGGAGAGCATGGACTTAAGTTGGTCAGTTAGAGTTACAGAAAGTACTTGAGTCGGACGCCAGACAATGACAATTACTCTAGTTCCTTTGTTGGAACCACTGAGAGATGTTCTCTTACCATTGGGGTTAGGAGTAAGTTATTTTTGTCACTGTGTGAGCAAAGCTGCCTGAAAATAAAGCTAACGTAGTGGAAAGCAAAGCTAAAAAGGAAATAGAGCCTCTGGTGATATTTCCAAGCCTCTGTATCCAGTTATGCTTTTGAATTTACACCTATTTGCCTGTGCTCATTCTGTAAAGAAAAAAAATACCCTTATTGTGCTTAAACTGGTTTAAATTTGGTTTCCCTTGTCCACTGACAAGTGTTGTGACTATCAGGATGTTCTGCAAGATTTTAAAACACCATTGAATTTGCAACATTTCTGAAGTATTGTGTGGATTTTCAATGTAGCTTTCTACTTCTATAGTTCACTGGAGAAATGTTTAAGAAATACTCAAGTTTGTTGTGAGATTTAATAAGGTACTTTTTTGTACTCCAGCTTCCTAATATGCTAAATTAAGGAGTTTTACTAAAAATGTTTAGTCTGGGGGAAAAGTGATACAGTATTAAAACAAAGCATTGTTTAGAACAATTTATTGCCAGTTAAAGATCACAGTTCCCTGGGTACAAATGTTGCACCAGCTCAGGGATTGTGGTAGGGACACATTGTCAAGTAAAGCAGGAGAAAGCTTGATAAACTTTATTTTGGATAAACTAAAAACCTTTAATCTTACTTATCACTTTATAAGTATTAGTTCCTTCTGTAATTGGGAGACTTGCTCCAAAAATGTGAGAACGATCACAGTTTGTCAAATTTATCAAAGGATGAAAATAAATGTGTCATAATTTAATACATATTCAAAAATCAGTTCTCAAACTGGAACAAAAGGCATAGTTATAGATTGAGATGGTAGACCTGAATATTTTTTAAAATATGTGTTTTGATGGTCTCAGGAGCATTGTGAGGAAAGAAAAAGTGGTCAGATCTACAAGAAGCTATACACAAAAGGGACTTGTTACACTTGCAGTCCAAGGGGCAAAGAATGAAGGTTTGGGATGTATGCTGGGAACTATTGTGGTCAACACTAGGGGTGGGAATACCCTAATTCACTGTCACTATGTTCCTTAAATACAACTGTGAAAGACTTGTAATATACATTGGTCTTAATAAAAATTATAAAAACAATGTGCTTTGAAGAGAACAGTAATGCCTAAGACAGAGGTAGAAAAATATTTTTAAAAAATGAGTTCTAAGAATGGGGCCAATGATTTTTATTAAAAACAACATATGTTAGCCAAAATGCAATGTATAAATATACTACAATGTAATTTTAAAGAACTGTAAAATGCATGTTCTTCTATCTTTTGGGATATGGTCCTCAGGACTTACTTCTGATTCTATACTCAGAGATCATTATTGGCAGGATTCTGGTATCAAAAGAGGTAATGGGTTCTGGTATCGTATGAGGTGATGGGTTATGGTATCATATGCAGTGATTGAAACAGGAAAGGCTATTTGCAAGGCCAGCATCCTATTCTCAGTACTATCAATCTGGCCTTCTTTTATCTTATCATTTTGGGGGGGCACATCTGGTGTTGCTCAGGCTTTACTCTTGACTCTGTGCTCAGAAATTACTCCTGGTAGGCTTGAAGGACACTATGGGATGCCTGCAACCAAACCCAGATCAGCCATGTGCAAGGCATATGTGCTATTGCTGTAGCCCCTCCTCTCCTATTTTTTATTGAAAAATAACCAAGATAATATTTCCTGAAACATCTAATTTTTTTGTTTTTGTTTTTTCAGCCACACCTGGTGATTATGGCTATGTGCTCAGAAATTACATCTGGCTTGCAGTACACCATATGGGATGCCAGGGGATTGAACCATAGTCCGTCCTAGGCTAGCGTGTCAAGGCAGACAGACACCTTAAAGCTTGTGCCACTGCTCCAACCCCTGGAACATCTATTTTTAACAGGCAGATGCATAGGTTTACATGTATCTTCATGCTCATCTATAGTCAACCAAAAATCACTCAACTTACAACATATTTGCATTTTCCCTTCAACTATTTTTCTACTCTTAGATATTAGCATTTAAAATAATAACCAGCTCCTAAAGCAGATCAAACTTGATCAGAATAATTTTCCTAAAAGTTACCTATTATTAACGTGTGTTGGATTTCCAGCTTAAACTACTGGTAAACAGTTTTTCTTTTACCTTATATTATTTTAGGAGAGAAAAAAAAGCTTTCAAGCAGTACTCAAGAGAACCCAAGTGCATATCTTATAATATTTGTCCCAATTATGTGGGCCTATCTGTTCAGTGCTCTGGTCTAGGGATATGGTGCTGCTGAGACCCAGTAGTGTTGGGAGCTACCAGAATCACATACATCAGTGCTGGGAAATAGACTCGGGGTCTCTATGCATGCCAGGCATGCACTCTAGCACTTTAAACTATCTCCCCAACTCCAAAAAGATTTTCAAATTATAAAAAAGTTTTTCAATTATAAAAATTCATAAAGATTTTTGAAATTATAAAATTAATGTGTATATATGTTTATATATAAATGACAGAAGAGTTATACCAACGAATTAATAACTTTTCCACCTCAATATTATTGTGTGCAACCTTCCATCTAATCTCTATATTTATAACAGATATGAATATAAACACATAACATGAATATAAACATATCTAACACATGAGAATATAGACATGTAAGATAAACTCTTGTTCTTTCTCTTTATAGCACTTTTTATAAGTATTATGGTGCACAATAATTCAAAGGTTACACATTGACAAACAGCAATCTAGACATAGCATGGAAAATATTTTGTAAAACATTAGGAAAACTTAATGCATAAACCTGTAAGATCTGCATCCATATGACTACTAAATAATATAACTGATGATATACAGCCTTCCCAATGTAATTGGTCATTTCCATTTCCTTTACCTATTTGTCTTTTCATGATATAGCCCTTACTCCTACAAGGATTTACGTGTACATCTATAATTAGTAAACTATTTTTGCATTTAACATTATACCAGAATGTTATTAATTAAAACTACATTGAGAATCTGGGAGATAGCTCTAGTGTACATGTCTAACATGTAAGAGTTACAAAATTCAATTCCTGGTATACTACATAGTCTCTTAGCACCACTGGGAGAAGTTCTGGAAGTCTTAGAGCATTGCCCACCAAAGCAAGGTTCCATTAGGCCCACCTACACTTCTGGACCTGGTGTTCTACCCCACTGCACCCTATAAAAAATAGAAAGATAGGGGCTGGAGAGGTGGCACTAGAGGTAAGATGTCTGCCTTGCAAGCGCTAGCACAGGATGAACCGTGGTTTGATCCCCTGGCGTCCCATATGGTCCCCCCAAGCCAGGAGCGATTTCTGAGCGCATAGTCAGGACTAACCCCTGAGTGCTGGTGGATGTGACTCAAAAACTAATAAATAAATAAAATAATGAAAATAATAAAACATTAGATTTCACTTGGTTATACCTGAGAATGCCAAATAATAATGGTTTAAAACTCAGGGTTTATATATTTTTTCATTTATAGTGAGTCTAGAAATGAGCAGAGGAGCTGAATATTCATGTCTCCAAACATACGGATGTACAATAGGTACATGAAAAGATGTTTGACATTTTTTTCTTTTTTTTTTTTTTTTTTTTTTTTTTTTTTTTTTTTTTTTTTTTTTTTTTTTTTTTTTTTTTTTTTTTTTTTTTTGGTTTTTGGGCCACACCCGGAGCTCAAGAGTTACTTCTGGCTCTGCACTCATAAATTGCTACTGGCAGGTTCAGGGGACCAAATGGGATCGAATCTGGGTCATCCAGGGTTGCTAGACAAATTCCCCATTGTGTGCTATCAGTCTGCACCTCTCCCCATATCTTTTATTGTTAGGGAAATGCAATTGAAAACAAGAATGAGGGGCCCGGGAGATAGCATGGAGGTAAGGCGTTTGCCTTTCATGCAAAAGGTCATCGGTTTGAATCTCTGTGCCCCATATAGTCCCCTGTGCCTGCCAGGAGCAATTTCTGAGCATGGAACCAGGAGTAACCCCTGAGCACTGCTGGGTGTGACCCCCCCCCCCAAAAAAAAAAGAAAACAAGAATGACCAAAGAAAATGCTATTATTCAAAAGTAAGGGACAACAAATGTGTAAGATATGAAGATGAGAACCCTATTCAATGCTGGTGCAAATGTAAATTGGTACTAATCATTACAGAAAGCACTAGGGAGATTTGTCAAAAGTTAAAAATCAGAAATCTATAAAAGACATTTATCCTACGTCTGAATATCGACTTTAATTAATAGAGAGTTATCACAGCCATGGGACTTTTGCCTTGCATGCGGCTGAACTGGGAGAGACCAGTTCGATTCCCATTCCTGGCATCCCATTTGGGCCCCCAGCTTGTCAAGGGCGATTTCTGAGTGCAGGGCCAGGAGTAACTAGGCCCTGATTGCAGCTGGGTGTGGCCCAAAAAAACCAGTCAATCAATCAACCAAGTTTAAAAATTAAAAATATACTAATTTGAAGAGACACAATTTAGAGCAGCATTAATTATAATATTGAGAATTGAAAACAATTCAAGTATCACTGGCTCATGAATGGATAACATTCACAGTATACATTTAGAAATAGCGCACTTCAGCTATTTAAGATGAAATCTTGATATTTGCAAAACATGAAAGGCCTAGGAGGTTTTGTGTTCAGTGAAATAACTAGGAGAAAAACAAACCCCCTATGATTTTGTTCTTAGGTGGTGTGTAGAGAAAGGAAACAAACACATGAACAAAATAAAACAAATTAAACTTTTGTACTAAATGGCCAATCAGTGGTAGCCAGAAATGAAGGTGTAATGGGAAGAGAGGATGCATCCATTGGGAGAAGTGACAGATACATAACAAAAGCTAGTATTGGGATTTTAGTAGAGAACTTAATGCGGTAGTATAAAAACCTGTTGATTTCCAATGTTCAGACTTTCAATATTTGAAACGCAATACTATAATGTTATATCATTTTAATGTCAATACTCATAAATTAACCACACAGCCATACTATATGTGAATTATATTAAATTTTTTAAGGAGATGTGTATTTATTTTGGGGATTTTGGACCACACCTGGTGATGCTGGGGGGCGATGTGCGACAACAGATTACTCCTAGTTCTGCACTCACAAATTCTTTCTGGTGGCGTTTAGAGGAATTTATGGGAAGCCAGGGATTGGATCCTGGTAGGCTGCATTAAAGGCAAGTGCCTTACCTGCTGTACTATCTCTCTAGCTCCTAAAAACTTGTTTTTGGGTACCAGTAAAAAATCCAGGCATTTTATAACTTATGAAGTATATAAGATAAACTGAAAAATGTTTTCATATTAATAAAGCTTGACTGATTTGTGAAATTCAGGGAGATTTTAAGATCTAACAGCATGTGAAAGGTAACTTTTAAAGCAAGTAATTAAATCTCATAGTGACTGGTAATTGGCATATCAATCAAATTAAACACTGCTTCTGGAGCTACAATCAGAGAATCTTAAGGAGTCAGAAAAGGATTTTAGGAAGACAGGTTTGTGTATGAGCTACAAAAAACACACTTTACATGAACGAGGCTTGGGTTCAATCCCTGGTACACAAAAGAACAAACAGAAACCTGTTTTGTTTTTGTTTTTTTTTTTGTATGCTTTTGCTTTTTGGACCACACCCAGTGACACTCAGGGGTTATTCCAGGCTCTGAGCTCAGAAATTGCTCCTGGTTTGGGAGACCAAATGGGACACCAGGGGATTGAACCATGGTCCCTCCTAGGTTAGCATGTGCAAGGCAAACGCCCTACTGCTTGTGCCACTGCTTCGGCCCCAGAAACTTGGGTTTTATTTTGAATTGTTTCTTAGTCTGTTAGTTTCCTAACATATTAGGAAAATCAAGTGATTTTTCAAACTTGTTTGTGTGTGTTTTGGAGTTTATTTTTTTGGGGGTAGGGGGTGCTGGGTTACTCCTGGCTCCCAGCTCAGAAATCACTCCTGGCAGGCTCATGGGACCATATAGAATGAACTGGGTAGACCACATGCAAGGCAAACCTCTACCCACTATACTATCCCTTGGCCCCTGAAACTCAATTTGTTTTATAACTCTCTAGGCTTCTGTATCATTTAGGATTATTAAATATGATGTAATTGAAATTACTTACTAGTAATTTTAGCAAAGGGGACTTAATGGAAGGATATTCTAAGGTTCACAGGTATTTGAAATGATGGCCATTACGTAGGAAAACTAGTAAGAATCAAGCAAGCTATTCTAGATGCCAAAGAAAACAGGGTTCTTTTAGGGGACTATGAATGTAGGGCAGTCAAATAAACCCCATTCATCTGTCTGTTTTCCTTTCTCTATCTAAAGACTTCTACCTCTGACATCCTCTAGTTTGTTTGCAGCAGGGTGAGCAGAAAGAATGCAAAGGGCGGTCAAAAATATTTCATTCGTATGTGTATCTGAGGTTTTGTACAGTTGAGAAAGGCATTGCCACAAGCAGTACAGAGGCTGACCAACTTGGTGTGCAGTAAGCAGAAAGTAGTTGAGAGGTCTTTTGTGAACAAATTAGTAGACAAATTATGAGAAACAAGTACAATGATATTTCTAATAAGACGCTTCCAAATGCTTGTATTTTTTTCTTCTTTTTTCTTTTTTGCCCACATTCAGTAGTGCTCAGGGCTTATTCCTGGCAGACTCAGGGGATCATATGGGGAGCCTGGGATCAAACTAGGATAGGCTGTGTGCATGGAAAATGTCTTACCACTGTACTATCACTATAGCTTCCAAATGCTTTTTATATTCACAGATCTTATAGACAAAGGACAATCTTAACTATGTGGAAGGGACCATTCCTCATGCTTATGAGACAGTAATATATAATACCTATATGAGTTTCATATTTGAATAAAATAAATCAGTTTAAGCAAATTCTCAAATACGACACTGAAAATAGATTGTTCACAGGTCAAATAGGTTGCACAATTAGTTTCTAGTAGATAAAGAGGATTCCATTATCTCAATAGTTTCTTTTTCTTTTTTCTTTTCTTTTTTTTTTTGGTGTTTTGGGCCACACTTGGCAGCACTCAGGGGTCACTCCTGGATTTACACTCAGAAATCACCCCTGGCAGGCTCGGAGGATCATATAGGATGCCAGGATTCGAAGCGCTGTCCTTCTGCATAAAAGGCAAACGCCTTACTTCCATGCTATCTCTCCAGTCCCTCAATAAAGTTTCTTACTGAGAACTATAGAATGACAATACTCAGTAGAAATATTTCTCCAGTCTTCTGTGTTTTTCACTGTAATAGTCTCATCACATCTCTTTTTTTGTTTGTTTTTGGGTCACACCCGGCAGTACTCAGGGGTTCCTCCTGGCTTCACGCTGAGAAATCGCTCCTGGCAGGCCTGGGGGACCATATGGGATGCCGTGATTCGAACCACCGATCTTCTGTATGTAAGGCAAACACTCTACCTCCATGCTATCTCTCCAACCCCTCATCATGTGTCTCTTCACTTAGAGTGTCACATCAACTGCCTGGAACAGGGAACATTCGTTTCTGACCCTAGAAGTCAGTGCATATGAACAGTCATCATCTTGGGATCTACTAAAGTGGGTGCCACTGAACAAACTGTTAAATTATCTAATCTCTGGCATTTCCTCTGACATATCTGATCCTCTCTGGTTGCTCTCTCTTTTCTATATCTATCCCTGGACTCCAGTGTATGTGGGCAATGTAAGTCCAATCCTGGGAAGTATCAACAATATTAAAGCAAGGGTTTAAATCTCTGTAATGACTTCCAAGGTGCTTTTAGATTAAATTTTTAGACTTTTAGAGAAATTTATATCCTTGTACTACTTGACTCTTCCTCACTTTTCAGGCTCCACCTCCCATTCCATCTTACCTAGCTCATTGCACTTTGACCATTTGTCTCCTTTTACTTTGTGCAAGACAAGCTCTTTCAACTTAAAGCTCCTCACATTTCTTGTTCCCTCTCCCAAGATTCCCATTCCTTCTCACCTTTCCCCTCATCTCCTACTGTGCTTGATGTCTTCGGTTTTAAATGGTACTTTACCAAAGGTCTTTTTTTTTTTTTTTTTGGTTTTTGGGTCACACCTGGCAGTGCTCAGGGGTTACTCCTGGCTCCATGCTCAGAAATTGCTCCTGGAGGGCACGGGGGACCATATGGGGCACCGGGATTCGAACCGATGACCTTTTGCATGAAAGGCAAACGCCTTACCTCCATGCTATCTCCCGGGCCCCCCAAAGGTCTTTCTTTCGCATCTTCTACTTTTCCTCATTTTTCACTCACTTTGTTTCTCATAAACTCCTGAACTTTGCTTTTCATTGTTCTTAATAAGATTCCCTCACTCAGCTGTAAGCGCTCTCTTTCATTCTGTTTGTTTGTCTTTTAGTTTCTGGGCTACACCAGGCGATGCTCAAGGTTTACTTCTGGTTCTGCACTCAAGAATTACTCCTGATGCTGATTGGGACCACATGGGATGCCTAGGATCAAACCAAGGCAAGCTGAGATCTTAACTGTTGTATTCAGGGACTACATTGGTTCTAGCATAGAGTAGGGGAACAACACTTTTTCTGTCAAATGAAGGAAAAACCTATATAATTTCATGTTTATTCGCACTTCGCACCTCCTGGAATGAGTATGAAATTCTCTCGTTTTTAATTTCAGCCTCATTAGGCAAATAGGCCACGATTTATCCAAAGATAAACTCTACACCCATCATTTGGGAACTAGGTAGAAATGCAAATGACCAAATTTCACTGCCATCTCCTTGAT
>PVKC010030343.1:0-14846 GCA_004027635.1 Crocidura indochinensis | reverse complement strand
TCATTTAGGGCTCTTATTTCTTTGTTGGTTTTCTGTCTGGTGGATCTGTCCAGTGATGATAGTGGGGTATTTAGATCTCCAACTACTATCACATTTCCTTTCATGTGTTTCTCCAGTTTTGTAAGCAGTTGCCGTACATATTTTGCTGGCTCTGCATTAGGTGCGTAGATATTAACCAGTGTTAGCACTTCTTGGTCTATTGTTCCCCTGATCAGTACGTAGTGACCCTCTTTGTCTCTGATCACTTTCCTGAGGTTGAATGCAATTTGGTCTGATATCAGAATGGCCGTCCCTGCTTTTTTTTATTTCCATTGGCCTGGATAATTGATTTCCATCCTTTTATTCTAAGCCTGTGCCTGTCCTGACCTTGTATGTGTGTTTCTTGTAGGCAGCAAAAATCTGGTTTATGTTTTCTAATCCAGTTCTCTATTCTGTGTCTTTTAATGGGAGAGTTTAGACCATTAGCATTTAAGGAGATTATTGACAAAGATGTCTGTTGTGTAGTTATGTTGTTTAGGGTGGTTTTTGTTACAATCGGGGATTTGGATTGTGTAATTCGTCTCTGAGTAGTTCATTTAGGATCGGTTTTGTTTGCGCAAATAATGCGAGTTCATTTTTGTTTGAGAATGATTTTAGTCTTCCTTCGCATGTGAATGAGAGTTTCGCTGGATAGTGAACTCTAGGTTAGAAATTTTTTTCATTCAGTTTTTTAAATATGCCATTCCATTGTCTTCTTGCTTGAAGTATTTCATATGGGAGATCTGGTTTGATTCTGATATTCCTTCCTTTGTATGTGAGGTTTTTTTTCTCCCTTATTGCTTTAAGTAGGTTGCCTTTCTCTTTGTTTATTACCATTTGAATTACTATGTGTCTTGGAGTTGGTTTGTTAGGGTCAATTTTGTTGGGGACCCTTTTAACCTCCTGGATTTGCCCAGATGCGTCTTTCCAGAGGGTGGGGAAATTTTCTGCTATTATCTCCCTGGCTAATTGTTCTTCCCTTTTACCTGTTTCCTCCCCTTCTGGTATACCTACAATTCTTAGATTGTTTCTTTTGTCTCTGTTCATTAAATACTGGACTTTTACTTCCAGTGCTTTACCTTCTATTTCTTTGTTGGCTTCTTTGTTATCTTTTGCTTGCAGTTTATCTTTGAGTTGTTCTATTTGATTCTCAAGCTGTGTAATTGTGGTCTTCTGGCTTTCTACTGTTTTATGAAGTTCTTTTAATTCTGAATGTATAAAGTCTTTCATATTTTGTAGTAATTCTTGTTTAAATTGGTTCATTTGTTCATCTATTGCTTTATTGTATTCTTGGTCAGTGTGTCTTTCATATCTTCTAACATGGCTTGAAATTCAATTCTCATGGCTGCTTTTAGGTCTTCCTCTCTTGGGTCTGTGCGTTTAGGTGGACTTGGGAACTTGTTCTGATTCCTCTCCATCTCCCCTGTTGTTAGTGTTTTCCTTGATTTAACCATCTTCCTTTGCATTTATTGGCTTGGCTTGGAGTGCAGTGTCTTCAGGTTTCAACCTTCTTTTGCCACCTGTGGTGTGAGGCTGAGTCTTTTCTCAGGGTGTGGCTCTATGTGAGTATGTAGGGTGCCGTCCCTGAGTTTTGGATTTTCCCTCCTCTTCAGTCAAGCCTGGCCAGTCGCTACCTCCTTCAAGCCAGATTGTGCAGGTTCAATCTCTGGTCTGTCATCAGAGACCAATGTTCACCTGGAACTCACCCTGGCCTGCTCCAGGGGCTCAAGGTTCCCTTGGATGGTGGCTTTCCACCCGCTCTGGTCGGCGCCCTGCTGAACTCCCTCTGGCCTGTTCCAGGGGCTCAAGGTTCCCCTAGATGACTGCCTTCCACCCGCTCTGGTCGGCGCCCCGCCGAACTCACCCTGGCCTGTTCCAGGGGCCCGAGGTTCCCTTGGATGGCGGCTTTCCTCCTGCTCTGGTCGGCGCCCTGCTGAACTCCCTCTGGCCTGTTTCAGGGGCTCAAGGTTCCCCTAGATGGCTGCCTTCCACCCGCTCTGGTTGGCGCCCCGCTGAACTCACCCTGGCCTGTTCCAGGGGCCCGAGGTTCCCTTGGATGGCGGCTTTCCACCTGCTCTTGTCGGCGCCCTGCTGAACTCTATACAAAGGTTTTCTAATGAAAGTGTAAGTAAGTGGAAGTCAGATACAGAACTAGAAAGAAACTCAAGCAACTTGAGGGAAACATGAAAGCCCCCCTGGTTAAATATGGCAGGCTTGGCTGACACAACTCTCTAAAAATGTCCCCCATCCTCCAGCAAACAATGTTAGGTAGCTATTCTAGTTGGCCAGAGACTCAGATTAAAGTCAGAAAAGGCTACGAGAGGCTTATTTTTAAGGCTGGCATATTGTCATTTCTATTTTTTTCTATTGACCAGGCTTCAATAAATTTAATATAATGGGATCCAAAAGTGTAACAAATATAACCTTATATGTTTAATAAGAAAGGAATGGATATATGTTAAGCACCAATGTAAAATATAGAGCATTTTGGCAATCTGTCAGTCACAGTGATATGTTTTTAAAAATTGTACACACATTTAGACTACATATACATTTAACCAAATCTTCTGTATACCAAGAATATTCGCTCTATATATTTGGAATATATAGCCAAAGGTCTAAGAACAAATATTGCTCTATATAATACAGTTCGTCTCTGGCTTATTAATGTAAATTACATTAATAAAGAGCAACATATTTCTAGTGCTCATGCCCAATATATACGTTTTATTCAATACCACTTCACTATGGATAAACAATGCTATATTCTTAGAACCTATATATCTTTGTTTTATCTCACTGCTTTTTTAAAATTATTAATGATACTAAATGTATTTCAAGTACATATAAATATCTTCCTATACCCTTAATTAGATAATAGATACTAATATCCTACATAATAGGTACAAGTATATATAAATATCTTTCTATTCCCTATTTTATTTTCCTAAATTAGATTATAGACACCAATGTTTAATTATTATTGTGACACAAAGATTAACTTGATATATAAAAACAATGTTTTATTTTATTCACACAGTAGGAGTGTACAGGTAATTAAGGAATGGAATGAGAATAAAGTAATGTTTTTCCAGCATGGTCAATCAGATAGTGAAATATCTAACATCATTGTTAGATCAAAGATTTGAATTATAAATCAGATGCTAGGGGAAAAAAAGGATCATACTTAAAGTGTTCACTTGAGAATAAGTCTACAGAATCACTGAGTATAGCCTTCCCAAACAGTATCATTTTAACTCATTTTCTTCTATTTTTTTATTGAAGACAAATTTGGTAGCTTTACTTATACAGAGAAAAACATTGATAAGCAAAAGCCAAAAGAGAAAAGCACTTACTGTATTACTATATATTCCAAACAAGTGTTGTTACATTTTCTTAATTTTGTTATTAGTTTTTTATTTTGGCCACACCTGGTAACTATCAGAGGTTACTCCTGGCTCTCAGACATCACACCTGCTTGGGGGATCATATGGGACATCAGGGATTGAACCCCAGTCGTCCTGTGTCAGACGCATGCAAGGCAAATGCTCTACTGGTGCACCACAGTTTCGACCGCTACATTTGTCTTATTTAGGGACATTTAAATGTGTTGGAAGTTGAAAAGAGATGCATTTTTCAATAACAAAGATAATTTAACTTTCACTCTTAGTTGACTATTTCTTTTAGTGAAATAATTTTACATACTGATGCTTTTCAAAAGAATTGCTATCTCCTGTTTATTCTCTCCTTTCTCCCTTGCCTATCCATTTTATGCAATTATTACTTTTCTCTTTTGCATCCTAATCATTTTCTAATTAAAACATAAAGTCTAGGACTAAGATAAATCTGAGTTTGGAATGTTGATTATTATTCATCATTTTTATTACATCCTGTACTCTGTGTAAACAAGGGTCTTAGCTCTTATAAGAACATGAGCAATATTCATAGGAAAAGGCCCTTATTAACACTCATACATTTCTTAGAACTGTTGAGTATTTCTTATCAAAGAAATGTTCTAAAATATTATAGGAAGAGATTAACTAATTAGAGATTAACTAATTAGAATGAGTTCACTCTGAATGACCAGTCTACTTTCTAGTGTCCTTGGGAGAGAAAAGATGTCCAGAAAAAAACTATTTCTACTATTTTTTTAAGAATAGATCATTTTCTTTGATGTAGACTCATTTATCTTTGCTTATATATGTTATATAGTATTCTACCTATATTTTATCCAATAAAATATACATTATTCTATAAAATTCATATCTGATATTGAGGTACTTAGTATGTTTTGATTTGACATTTGTGCATGATGTTGGAAAAAGTTATGCATTTATATTTTTGAAAATGATCAACCCGTTATCCCAACATTAAAGATTTCCTTGTTCTACATTATACCTTTAGCTAATTAATCAAATATTACTTGTCCATATTCTTTTTTTTTTTTTTTTTTGGTTTTTGGATCACACCCGGCAGTGGTCAGGGGTTACTCCTGGCTACATGCTCAGAAATTAATCCTGGCAGGCACAGGACCATATGGGGCACCGGGATTCGAACCAATGACCTTTTGCATGAAAGGCAAATGCCTTACCTCCATGCTATCTCCCGGGCTCCACTTGACCATATTCTTGAAATTTGTTCACTGAAGAAGAAATAAGGACCTTCAGAATAAGAAACTAACCCAACAATACCATCATCTCACAGAATATTTGCCCACAACTCATCCAATAAAATAGTAATAGCTAAGATATATAGAATGCTAGTAGAAACTTACAAGAGATAAAAAGCAATCTTATCAATAATAGAGTGTGTGTGAGAAATGAATTGAAATTCTTCAATGAAGGCTTACATATGCTGAAAAGTGTGTTCTATATTATGAAGATGTTCTATATTATGTATCATCAAGAAAATGCCAAGCAAAAACAGTGATATATCATCTCATGACAGTGTGACTGGCACATTTCACAGGGAATAAAAGCCACCAGTGTTGGCTTTTATATGATATATATGAGAGAAAAGGAAACTTTAATTGATGCTGATGAGGGTGTTGACTGGTACAGTATTTTCATAAAATATATGAATAATCTTAAAAACATGAGGAATTAAGCTTCCATATGACCTAGTCTATGGCCTGTATTTAAAGGGCAAAAGATATACATCAAAGATATTTGAACTTCTATGATTATTGAAACATTATTCACAGCAGTTAAAATACAGAAGCAACTTAAATTTCAAAAGCAAATGGCTAGGTGAAGGAACTATTCTACAAAACAGAACTACCTGTTTATAAGAAAACACAAAATCATGCAGTTTGTAATGTGAATTGATATGGACAGTATCATGAATAAAGTTAAAAAGAAAGGCATAAAGAGAATGATTTTTCTCATATCTGGTATATAAAGAACAAAGCAAGGAGGTAACAAATATCCAACACAACAAGAATTGAGAATTGGTCTCTATTAAGTTTACAGATGGGTGTGTGCTTGTGGGGGTGACTTTATAATGGGAGTAAATGCTAAGACAATTTGAAGGGAAGTAGGAATGTGGACACTGGGTGAGGTAGAACTGGGTTTTATTATGTGTGAAGATCTATTGCTTATAATGCTATAAGCTATGGTAACTAAAATAATAAAATTTAAACTTTAAAAATTTGGGGCCAAAGCAATAACACAGTGATAGGGCATTTGCCTTGCATGCTGCCTATATAGGATGAACCTTAGTAAGATCCCAGGCATCACATATGGTCCCCCGAGCCACGAGCGATTTTTGAGCACATAGCCAGGAGTAACCCCGAGTATTACTGAGCATGGCCTAAAACAAACAAACAAAATAATGTGAATTCTAATGAATTTTCATATTTAATGTTAATGTCTTTTATTAAAATAAATCTTTGGTGCTGGAGAAATAGTACAGTGGTAGGGCAGTTGCCTTGCATGCAGCTGACCCTATGAACCTGGTTTCAATTCCCGCCATTCCATATAATCCCTAAGTCTGCAGGGGTGATTTATGAGCACAGATTCAAAAGCAACCCCTGAGTGCCTTCAGGTGTGGCTCCAGAAACAGAAACAGAACAAACAAACAAATAAAAACAGATCCAGAGCTGTGACTTGGAGCAGTAGGTGTTTGCATATACCTTGAAAAATTTAGATAAGGTTGTGGTTTGAAAGCCAAAAATCACCAAAAACTACAAACTCCCCCCCACACACACACACACATGGTCCTATACTTTATGAAGAAAATTCAGTGAGTGGGATTTTTTTTTTCTCAGAATGTGAGTTTATTGTAATTAATAATGGGAGAAAGAAGGGTAGAGAAGAAAGAAATTCTTAATTGAACAGTAAAAAGGAGCAAGTGGACTGCTTTCATGTGCAAATCACAAGGACAGAGAACTATTTTGCTATTACATTTCTACATTTTTCTTTTTGTTATTGGCTTTGGGATACACCTAGATGTGCTTGGGACTCACTCCAGCCTCTGTGATAAGGGATCACTCTGGTAGGCTTTGGGAAATATTGTGGTAACAGAATCAAACCTAGGTCTGTCACAAACAAGAAAATTATCTTACCCAGTATACAATCGCTTTGGCTCCTACATTTTCTTTTCCTATCAAAATACACAGTTTTAAAATTTATCCTAATCATTTCCTAGAGAAATAAGAAAGAGAAGTTGTTCTTCATATGCTGTTCAAAAAAAGGACCCTAGATATCAAGGGAGATGAACCAAATTTTATTCCTATAGAAGTAAATCTGTCTGACTTTGACAACTGTGACTGAGCAGATCTTCTGGAACCATACTGAAAAACTATCCTTGGCTTTGACCTAGAATTTAAGTAAAAACCAAGACCACAAATTACAGAAGATTGATTACAACAACAGTGATGGAACAGAACTTCTATAAGCATGAAGAAAGACTCTCCCCTAGTGTTCGTCCTATGACCTATGCAAATACTAGCTACAGAGGCCTGATGCTATCATCCACAACTGAGCTGAAAATATTCTGGCACCATAAAAGGGCCTTGGAGTGTGAAAATGAGCATATATGAAACAGGTAGTTGTTCCCCTGGCAGTATGCTTCAAGGGCGAAGAAACCCTGTATCTCTTAGGCCAAGGAAATTCCTTTTCTAATTTTCCCAATACTTACTGTGCCTCTGCAAAAACAAAACAAACAAAAAAACAAAAAAACAAAAAAAAAAGAAGAAAAAAAGAAACAAACGTTTTTAAGTAGTTGCTGGTTGGTTTTTTTAATTGTTTCATGTTGTTATTGTCTTGTCTTGTTTTTGTTGTTTTGTTTTTTTCTTAGTTGCTGCTTTTGTTTTTTTTGTTTATTCTTTTTTGTATTTTTATTGTTACTTCTTTTTTGTTTTTGTTTTGTTTTGTTTTGTTACCTTTTTCTTTTTCCCTTTCTTCTTTTAAATTGATATTTATAACACCTATATGAATTTTTTCTTTTTCCTTTCCTTTTCTTTTATCTCCAATAGAACCACATTACTGGAATCATCTTGTTCAGCCTCATAATTTGAGGGGGGGGAAATGGAGGGGGAAAAAAGTACCAGACCAGACAGTTGTATGAACATTTAGTGGAAATAAAAAATGATTAGACTTGAACACCAAACCCAAGTCAATAAAAATATAATCGATACCCAATCTACAACAAGCTGTACAAATGGGAACAGTTACACTGGCATTATGGGAGTAAAGGAGAAAGATATGGGCTACATGCTGAGAACAGGGATGAAGGGAAGACAATACTGGTTTTGGGAATCCCCTCATTCATTGTCACTATGTGCCTTAAATATTACAGCGAAAGAATTGTAATTCACTTTGGCCACAATAAAAATTTTAAAAATTAAAAAAAATAAATGTAATATGAACCACATTAAAAGCAAATATACAGTGCTACTGAAAAAAAGTAAACTTAATTGTTTCTATAGGTTGGCCTTTAGTTAATTCCAAGTTAAATGCTATTAAAATTATTTAGTATTAATTGGTTTGTTGTCACACTCTGTCCCTGAGAAACCATTACTTATTGTTTTGTAAGCCAAAAAATAGTCTTAACAATAAAAAGTGTTTTCTTTCTACCTTAGCTTTAATCTAATAATCATTTAATTAAAGGTTGATCATCCTTCTTATACTTAAAAGAATAAATTTCTCAGTGTGCCCCCACTCATAAACCATGGCTTTTCAGGTAAAATACCATGTCATTTTCTCTTTAAATTCCAAGTTTCTCAATTAAATTCTTTTTTATGGAAGTATTTATATGACATTGTAATCTTTATTATATTAGTTTATAGCATATATAAATTCTCCAAGTAGTCAATTTTTAGGATCTGTAAATCACCACTAGGTTAATAAAGAATGACAGAGAATGAGGTTAGATAAAGTAATAGAAAATATCAGTATATCTATGTCCTTTACCTGGCCATTTTCACCAATCTTTGCCCCTCCTCCCTCCAGTCTATTTCTCTCTTAACTGTAATTCAGAATTATGTTTTCAGAGCATTATAAAATTGATTATGTCAGTAGCATTGGAGTGAATTCATGCAATTTAGAATGTGCATTGAATATAATTCTAAAGATATGTCAAGACTTCATTCAGAAATAATGCCTAAATTGATAGTATTGACTCTTCTAGGCTAAAAGAAAGAAATATCAAGATGTTTCTCCATTTTGTACATACTGTTCTCTTTATCACATGGAGTGTGAAGTCTGGGAAAGATGTTTTTATTTCTCACTGGCAAATAAATCATTTAGATCTTTTTTGATACTCAACATATAAAATAATGTTTAACACTCTTCCCGCCCCATCTTTTTCTCCCTGGCATCCTGTCCTAATAACCTTACCAGATAGTTACTATCATTTTTACACATCAGGAATCTAAGGCACTCATAACATTCCCATTGTCACATAGCTTGGGAATGTAGGAGCTGGGAATCTAGGTTAAACAATAAGTTCACTGTTCTTCATTTCCATGCTTTGTGGGTGCTTTGTGTAGCAAATTAATACCAAAACAAGTATATAGGAAAGTTAGGTAGAAACTCTTATTAGTGCATGGTGTGTTCATGACTTCACAGTTAATGCTAAAGACTTTTTCCCTTTTCTTACCATAGAAACCCTAGGGGATAGATTTAATCATTCTTTTCTATGCATATTTAGAATAAAAAGATATCCAAGAATATATAAGGTATTTAAGTTTGAAGAGAAAGGGACATTAGATATATGAAGACAAGCATAATTTAGTATGCTTAATTTATCAAAGTTTCATATATCAATAAAAAGTCAAAATGTCTACATCAATAAAAAGTTAATGGAACAGGTAAAAATTATTCGTGTTGTTTTAGAATGTAATATTTTTGTATATTTATTGTCTGAGATCAAAAATACTCTCATAGCAGGTAAATAATTTATGGAGTTATTAATATTTCTAATTCATGGCATAATTCATTCTTCATTTCTTATCTTTTATTTCAAAGGACAACAAATTCATAAAATCTACAGTGAATCCTTCCATCATCAAATTCATCCTCCTCTGGGTAATTTGAATCTAAAGAATCTGTTCAGGTTGATTTATTTTTATCAAACATTTACTTAGAAAAGTCCATTTTCTACTTATGATCAGTGCAGATAAATCTTGATCTCCCCATACAACTGATTGCCTAGGCAACACAGAAAGATGAATAATAAGTCACAAAGTTGACAACCAACTGTATACACAAGCCTTTGGATTATTACCAGCACATCTTGGTAATAAAGCCCAAATTCTGCACAAGATCTAACTACATGTGTATGTGCTCACCTTCACAGCCCTCTGCTTGGAAAAGGCTACAACTAGGAATGTGAACACTGTATGATTTCAACTTCTTATTACAGATATACTTCCCCAGAGTGGGCATTAGAAAAAGAATCATCAGGTAGGCAAAAAATAAGGGCATTTTCTGTAATCATTTTATAGAGTTATAAAGGTTTATTTATAAGAACCGAAAGAAACTGTGAGCCAGAGAAATAATATTGCACGTGGGCACTTGTCTTGCACACAACTGACCTCGATTCAAACCCCAGCACCCCATATGGTCATCTAAGCCCTGCCAGAAATGATCCTTAAGCACAGAGCTAGAAGTGAGCCCTGAACAAAGCCAGAAATGATCCACACACCCACCTACAAAAGGAAATAAATTATTGTGTCAGCGTGTCATGTAGACCATTGGAACAATAGCTCTGTCACTCCCAACACTGGATAAAATGGAGATGTCCTCCTGACATCTTTACAAAAAAGGACTCTTACCAACATAGACAATTAGGATCAAATATTAATTTGACTACTGACAATCCTCATGACAACCAGGTACTTAAAATTTTGAAGACCTTTCTTCATCTGAGATGCAGAGATCATGAGAGCCTAGTTTGCTGTGCTGACTAATTGGAAAATTCCCACACTAAGATAAACATATCAAAGTAGTTTAGGAACAACAGTTAGCTCCATAACTTCTACTGATAGATAGATACTTCAACAGAAGTGATGAGTTTATTTCTAGTCTAAATTGTCAACAAATAGTTTTTTGTTAAATTCTTTTTTTTTGTGTGTGGTTTTTGGGTCACACCCAGCAGTGCTCAGGGGTTACTCATGGCTCCATGCTCAGAAATTGCTCCTGGCAGGCACAGGGGACCATATGGGGCACCAGGATTCGAACCGATGACCTTTTTGCATGAAAGGCAAATGCCTTACCTCCATGCTATCTCCCGGGCCCGTTAAATTCTTAATAAGCAAATCTAAGAGAGAAAGATGACCCATTTTTGTCGAATTCTACTGAATGATACAAAGATAATATTACTGGGTAGTTGTATATGTTAAAGGGTGTCTGTGTTGTATGTATGTTGAATAGAATATCTCACAATTTCAATGTTTTTCTGCCACCAATCCATCTAAATCCTTCTAATTATTAAATATTTCCCCAAGTCACCTTTTTTAAATTTTTGATTTGGGGGCCACACCCAGTGATGCTTAGAGGTTCCTTCTGGCTCTGCACTCAAAAATCACTCCTGACAGGCTCTGGGGACCATATAAGTTGCCGGATATGGAGCCGGCTCTGTCCTGGGTAGGCCAAGTACAAGGTAAATGCCCTACTGCTGTGCTATCACTCATGCCACAAGTAATCCCCTTTATTCACTCCTTTCCTTAAACAGAACTATTCATTATCCTTTCTCTGTTCATTTATGGCAGGTTTGGTAGGTTGCAATCCTGTTTATTAAGATAATAACAATACTTACCCAGCAAGGGAGATACCATGATCACAAAGGTGGTTTCCCCAGGGCGAGGATCTCCCATTGCACTCCGGGTGTGCTGACCCCTGAGATTTCCCCAAATGTGGGAAACTTGACTGCATAATTTGTGGTAGTTGGGGGACTGCGTTCGAGATCTCCCCTGAAGAAATAAAAAAGATAAGTAAATATCTCAGGTCTGGTCAATGATAACAATTTTCCTCTTTCTTTAATGATTATTGACCAGGAAAACCTATAACTCTACAAGATAAACCTATATCTCTACAAGATAAGCTGGAGAGAAAGCACATTGGTAGGACTTTTGTCTTGCAAGCACTGACACAGAAACAATGGAGATTCAAAATTCAAGTGGAGATTCAATTCTTTCCATATAGTCCCTCCTGCCTGCCAGGAGAAATTTTCCAGCATAGAGCCAGGAGTAACCCCTGAGCTGTATCTCTACAAAATATGTCTAGCATTGGAACAAAGAGAAGTAAATAAAGACAATAATATTTGTGCCATCTTTTAAGACCAGGGAACCAATGCTATGGAAAACATTTTCTGCACAGCAAAGTATTACTTAAAGGATTATATTCATTTGGCTCAAACAAATTCAGAGAGTCGAATATGTTTTTTCAAAAAGAAAAGACATTGGTCAGAGGTTACCAGGAAAAAAAAACACATGTTTACTGACCTTTAAAAGTAAACACAAAAACACTGCTAAATTAATATAAATGAAATTGAGGGCTTGTTAATGGGATAACATTTAAAAAGACATTAAGTCACATGCTATTAGGTAGGTCAAGTTCATGTAGAGAATTTTGGTTGTTGTCACTATTATCTATCACATACATATTTGTATAAATATATACATATTCATATATAAATGTAGCATATTACCCCTAACTAGAATAGTAAATTATCTTAAAAACTCCCATTAATCATACTTATTTAAATAATGAGTATTATTTCCAATAATAAATAGTCTACTTAGAAAGGAAATCTGCTTATATAAATAAAATATATTTATCATGCATAATATAACCTATTTATATACATTTATATATTATTTACAAATAAATGTATAAATTATCTAAGAATATATTAATAATATAAATAATAAATAAGTATAAAGATATATGAACAAACTATTAGAAGAGAAATAAAACAGTATATTTTATCAGCAGAATTTTTCTAATGTCCTTTTTAGAGTAGAGGAGACTATTATACTTTATAGAAAAAAAACATGCTTTAACTGCCTTCTCTTGCATTATGTAAGATTTTCCTTTCCATCATGCCTATCTCTTTATTTAATATGTTGATTTTTACTAGAAAATTCTACTATATTCTTTTCATTGAAGCCTAATCTACAATATCATTCTTGCTTTCCACTATTTTCAAAAAGTGCAACAAATTTATAGAATTGTATACAAATTAATTTGAATTTGATTAGTTATTTGTTTAATAAGCAGTTTTTAATCTGAAGATATGGAAATAAATTATTTTATTACTCAAGATGCTCATACTTGCATACTTACCAAGAGATAGTTTTCTTTGTTTCATTCTTCTCTGCTTTTATGTATATGTACAGAAAGTCATAGAGAATATATGTAGAATATGAGGAAACACTAATTTAATTTTATTTTTATTTTAGGACTTGAAAGAAATATTAAAATAATTGCTATTTGCCCGGAGAGATAGCACAGCAGTGTTTCCCTTGCAAGCAGCCGATCCATAACCTAGGGTGGTTGGTTCGAATCCTGGTGTCCCATATGGTCTCCTGTTCCTGCTAGGAGCTATTTCTGAGCAGATAGCCAGGAGTAACTCCTGAGCACTGTCGGGTGTGGCCCAAAAACCAAAAAAATAAAAAATAAAAAAATAATAATTGCTATTCAAAAGTGATAGAACGATTTGGGAGGAATTATCAGGTTCTGTCTCTACTGTAGGATACTTGTACAGAAATAAATTGAATTCATTATAAGAATCAAAATGTTCAAAGGCTGTGTCTTCCAACTACGGGGTAAGCAAATTTTTAGAAATGAATTGCTAAAGTGAGGCTTAATTTCAAAATGTAAGTGAATACTAAAGTTTAGATGATATCACCAACAATGTAAAGGAATGATTATATATTCAAAAGTAACTAATTGTCCTATCTAATAATTATGCAGATGATAAGTAATAATAAAGAGTAAAATAACTTTACTTTCAGTGAAATAAACTATTAAAGTTAAATTCCTAACTTAGCAAACTGTAGTAGAACATTCTGAGTCAGAATGCATAAATCAGATCAATTCATCTTAGTTTTTGCCATCTTTAAGTATTATTATTTTTTGGGGGGGTCACACCCGGCAGTGCTCAGGGGTTACTCCTGGCTCCATGCTCAGAAATTGCTCCTGGCAGGCATGGGGGACCATGTGGGCACCGGGATTCAAACCGATGACCTTTTGCATGAAAGGCAAACGCCTTACCTCCGTACTATCTCCCGGGCCCCTATCTTTAAGTATTATATGTTCATTGCTACATTAAAAGATATTAGATGTTTTCTGGCTATAGTGAATTGTTTAATTAATTACTTTGAGAAATAATATTTAAGAATGGAATATAGATGAATTCAAATGGTAATGTTTAGCTCTTCTCCAACTACAAGGTTTAAAATTGGGAAAGTGATTTCGTTTCTCTGTGACTATAACTTCGTATAGAAAATGGAACAAACTTTCCCAAACACATTTAGGTTTTAGTTAAGATTTAGGAACACAAACCTTGGTCACTCCTTCCTTGACCTTATTATAAGTCATTTTTCCCTATATATTAATCCTGAGACAATATTCTTCACATTACCCCCATACAATAAACAACATTTTGGACAACATTAGATCACAGAGTAGGCTTCCAATTAATATGCTTAAGTTGAAAGATAAAGGAGACAAATATAATATACATATATGAATATGTATATAGATTTACTCATCCACTTTATCAACAAAGGAAACTTTGTAGAAAATTGTCCTAAATATACCAGAAATTATGACTTACAACTTGTAGGAGCAAATTAATTTTTACCTTGACTTTCCTTTCTCTCAACAACTTTTATTTTGTTATATTTTTACCTTGGATCTATCAATATACATTGAAAAAATCCTCTATAATTCTTCAAGACTATAGTGATTGAGTAAGTATAACCATATTAAACAATTTGATAAATAAATATATACTATTTGCTATATATATACACATTAAATAAGTTGGCAATTAACTGTCCTGCTTTAAAGGCAATATAAATGTTTTTCACCTCATTTTTCTCTTAATTGTGCATAAATTGCATATATATGTGCAAATATTGTAGAAAATATATTGTAAGTGGAGAAAAATTATTTACTTCTCAGTTTCTTTGCATGTATCTGAAGTTTTTCAGGACTGTGTGTAAGGCTGTAGATAAATTTATAAGATTACAAAACTTGGCCATTCTACCTCCATCCCCAACCCAAGGTAGGAGGATCCCACGTACCCAGGCAGCCCGCGAAGGGACCCAGACATCCCTCCTTGGGCACCAGGGTCGGTGAAGCCCCGCCTACCCG